>NDGN011437333.1:0-22897 GCA_002564285.1 Tympanoctomys barrerae
TAATTGGTTTTGAAACTGTCTCATTGCTATTTGTTTCTCAATAAAATTATTTAAAAAATAAAGTACTGCTTGGGCAAATGCAGTCAGGTGCATACAGCTGTGGTTTGATTCCCAGCTCAAGAAGCTGCACCTGACATGCCCTTAGGGAGGCTGATGTTAAAAAAAAAAAAGAAAGAAAGAAAGAAAGAAAAAAAAAAGAGGCTGGCCAAATAGCTCAGCAGATTAAAGAGCCTGTAAGTAGGTACAGAGGACTTGGGGTTCAATCCCCAGGTCTGCTGTGCAGGCCCCACCCCTAGGGTGCAATAAGATGGCTACTGAGACTGGGTATGGTGGCATGCACCTGTAATCCCAGCTTTTGGGAAGCTGTAAACAGGCGCATCACTATGAGCCCAATCTAGTGTAGACCCTTCCCTAAAATATAAAAAGAAAAAAGAACAAACAAACAAAAACAAAAACAGAACCAAAAACAAAACCCAGGAAGTTTAATGCAGGTACTTTGTTACAGAAGCAATGGAAGAAGAAGAATTTACCAGGGGTTGGCAATGTAGCCCAGTGATTAATGACACCAGGAACCTATGAAGCTCCTAAACCATAAGAAAGAAAGGCAAGCCCATGTTACCAGAACTCAGGAGCCAGGGTCAGCTAGGCCGAGCTAGACAGGCTGCCAAGGAACTGATGTAACTGATGCTGGAGAAGTCTTAGGCAAACAAGATGGGTCAAAACAGGCTGTCTTTTCTTTCTATCCACTTTTCAACTTTATGTGTCAAATACAGCCCTTGGGGTTAGTGCCACAGAGTAGGGAACGAGGGTCAAAGAGCAAGCAGGTACTGCCACTATTCATGGGTGGCTATGAGACTGATATCGTCACAGCATGGCTTTGTGTTTGGCTACCACTTTAAGAATTTGTCTTTGTCTTTATATTAACAAATGACTATGCATAACAAAAGTAGGACAGACTCTCCAAAAGTTCATGTTGTGTGACTGTGACATATACGTCAAATTTCGGACATCTTCCAATCTTTGTAAACTTCTCACCTTCTCAGGTATGTACCACGTTTTCTCCATAGCATCCCCTCTTCCAAGAAGGCTGCTTTCACTCTACTTCACTTACCCTACCTTCTCTTTTAGAATTACGTTGTCTCATCTGTTATATGAAGTCATTTTTAATCATCAGGGCCCGCTGGGATTACTTCTTTCACATTCTTTCTGGCCTCACTTATTTGGCATATTTTGAAAAACTACTTTATCACATTATTTGAAGTTTTAGGTGTCTGTTCTGTTTTCCCAGAGAGATTTTAATGCCTTCAAAGACAGGAAGTGTTCTTGTGTGTAGCACATAGTGCAGAGCCCTTTATGTGGTAGGTACTGGACACATTCATGCTGTGGGACTACGACATGTGCATGTATGCTTGCATCTATGTACACGTTTGTTGTACTTAAGACCAGTGTACCTTATTGTGTGTATGTTATGTGTTAACAAAGAAAAAGTAACTAAGAGAAACTCTTCCCTGGTGATTTTGATATACTCCTAGGTTAGGCAGAATTATTCTACAGAGATTTCCACTTTAAATATTCTTGCAAATGATGAAGCAGAATTTCAAATTAACAGATTCATTATGTGCCTTCATATAATAGACTGTGGTTTATAGGTGCAAATCAGAGAAGGGGACTTGTTCAAAGTCATATTACTAACCAATTAATTATGGAATGGAAACCATATTTCTAGCTTCTAAGCTCAGATTCAGTATTAAAGAAAAAGAATAGTATAGCATATCAAGCAGGAATAAAGGGATTGAGGATGCTAGGACATGCTGTCTCCCAGGACTGAATCTTAAGCCTTCATTTGGGTTGCAATGAGCAATTTAGAAGCAGGCAGATCTTCTGTGGTGTTGAGAAAGGTCTGTGCTGACCACGCAGAGGCAGGGATCTGATCTCAGCAGGAAGTGTCTCCAGTCTCCAGCCTTCCTCTCAGTGCTGTAACTTTACCCAAGTATTTTTCCTTAGACTTTCAAGTCTTCCCTTCTAGGGATGGGCTTTTCAAGTTTAACCTCTGAGGCACCAGGTCTGCTATTAGCATTTTTCTTTCGAAGGCAGTTTCAGTGGATATTTCACCAGGCTTTGAATTCTCTGGAGGCATCGTGGCTCACACATCTAACACGACAGTGGGGGCTGAATGTTTGTGGAGTAACTCTAGGTATTTAACAACAAAGAAGAAACCATCCTCATTTCCATCAGCAACAGCTTGCCGTGTTATGCAAGCACTCTGACGCAGCTTTGTGAACTGCAGAATTAAATCTGCAACCACAAAAGAAAAGCTGATTTCTCATGGCCCTTCTGTAATTTCAAAAAGATTTTGGGAAGTCCCTAAATTTAATTTAATAAACCCTCATCTGTTTTAAGTCATCTCCTCCTTTCCATATATTGTGGACTCATACAGGACCTGAACCCCAAGTGCTCTGTGGACATGTGCTCTGTGTGAAAGGCCATGGAGCCCCAGGGGCTGAGATTACTGCTGCATCACCACATTCCTTTTGTTTGAATTCACTCAGCTGAAAACCACTGAATGCTGTAAAATGTCCTATACATAGTTGTGAGGTCAGAACCAAAGGATAAATGTGAATGAAAGAGCTGCAACGCCCCATATGACACCTTTATTATTTTATTCTGTAAGAAAAACAGGAAAATGGGGAGAAAACTATATATTTCTTAACAACAATATACCCCAGATTCCCTAATTCGAAAGGAGGGTGCAATCGGCATCTACTTGGAAGTCTTACCACTTTAAGTATTTGTGTCCTGGCACTGGCTGTGCCAGTGACCCTTTCAGTACTCAGCCAACCTCCCTGGCACACTGGAAGGGCTAACTGCGTATTCATTTATCCAGATGACTGCTAACAAGTCACTGATATTTGAGGGACGTTTAAGTGAAGCAGACTTGCCAACACACAGTCCAGTGAGGGGAAGGAGGTAAGAGATGCTGGTTTGTGTTTTTTGCAATGTTATTTAGAGCTGAACAGTGCGACTCTGCCAGGTGTTTGCTGTTGTTTTAAGCTGATAAGAAGACAGAGCTCACAGGGGACCACATGGGAGGGCTAGGGCTACATCTTGCAGAGCCCTTGCGTCATTTCTGTCCATGATCCACTGGCCAAAACTCAGTCATGGTTTTAAACAATTTCTGGGTGGAGGTGGATAGAAAATATGGTTCAGTTTTGTGCCTGGAATAAAAAGAAAAGAGATTTTTGTGAGTGCACAGAATACTCTGCCATATTTTATAACAGTAAATAGCAATAATATGACTTCTATCTTTATTAAGATACTTACAAATCTAAAGATGAATGGCAAAGAGTACATTCTGATCTCCCCAAGTGCTGTTGCTGTGGCTTCTGAACAGATTACTTGTAATAGTGGCCCATCTACTTTTATGCTACCTCTATGACCAATGCATATTCTTGAACCCACAATGTGACATTTGGCCCTAATTTCATAAATGTTTCCAAAGAACAGATTTTCTTTGTAGTACTAAAGTCATGTGTATTTTCAAGGCTATGACAAGTTTAGCTGATCAGGAGTCAGGATTCCATAATAGAATTTCTGAATTAGTTTACCCCTTCATTGTTTAGTGTTATACCACTACTCAGTATTATTAGTCAGTACATCCTAATGTAATTAAAGTTGAAGATAGAAAAGATTATTCATAAAACAAGGCCTTCAAATTTCTAGTTCTTATTTCATTTTCTACTTTTTAATGAGCAAAATATATTGATTCTGGGAAAGAAAGCTTCTGTCCAAGAGAGGGACAAAAGGGGGACCCCGAGTGGGTGATCCTCAGGAAGCTGTCTCTTCCAGGGACTCTTATAGAGTAAAACCACATGGTGGTGGGGGGGCGGTCTAAGGTGGTGGAGAGCATGGAATTCACTTAGGTGGGCATGGGAGAAAGCTATGGTCAACCAATGAGGTTACAAGCACCATTGCTCAGGTAAAATTGATTAAATCCTGTATCAAATGAGGAAGTGAGTCACATAGCAAGTGGGCATGAATATGGGACATGATCTCTTCCTGTTGGGGGTTGGGTTAGTGACTCATTTGGGCTCTTTCAAGGTGATTGATACCTATTTAGAATATCAATCCTGATGCCCATCCCTAGGGAAGTATGTAGCTGTATTTGTTTCTTCTTTTGTCTTGAGGTCTGGCCCATATGGAAGTGCCTGTCTCTTCCAAGTTGCAAAGTCACGTTGTCTTCCATATTGTCTCCTTGGGGGCCTGGTGCTGTCTGACTGCCTATTAATATTTCTATCTAATTTATCTGTGTAGAACATTCCCCCCTCTGAACCCGAACTGCTGTGAGGGAACCATGGGCAATGACCACTCTGGCTTCTTCAGACTGAAACAGATTGTAGTTGTTGACTGGCAGTCAGAGTTACTCTCCAGAGGTTCTACTTAAAGGTCCTCAGTAGACACCAGGCATTTTTATCTTGGGCGTTGTATAGCTTTGAGTTGGAGGAGACAAAGCCAGACAATTAAACATGCATGGGTCAAATAATCGCATCAACAGGATAATTATGAATATAGTCAAAGATTTCTATCAAGTTATCAGTAATAACTTCCCATAAAAATGATAAAAATAGAGTCCAGGGGACCTCAGCACCTCACATAACATTGATTGGATGTCTAATATCTTGGATAGCTATTGAGGCATTAGAAGGATCTGGAATGTAACAATCTGTTTTAAGTTTGTAATTATAAAGGCTGGTTAGAACTTTTTGTAGTTAGATTTCTAAATATGGGGTTTAATCTCTTTATCTTCCATGGCCATTGTGTATTGTCTCAAATAAATTGTCTACTGTTACTGGGGGCACATGAATTACAGGACCTACGTAAAACACTGAGGACTCTCCAGTTTGTAAATGGGGCTACTGGCTGAGTAATTACTGACACATCTGCATGAGCATCTATTAAAAGTTTAACAGGCTTTCTTCTTTCATTGGCAGTTAACATGGGTTCCCTCAGGCTGAGAGAAGACGACCCATGACCACCTCAATCTGAAACTTCCTCTGATTCCATCACAGTTTCTTTTTTCCTTTCTAGCAGCTTTGGACTTTTTTTTTTTTTTTTTTCTGAAATGTCCCTTTTCTCTGTCTGGATCCAGGAAAACATGACTTTTCCCCTGTTTCCATTGGCCTTCATTCCTGTAGGCTGCTGTTATCACTATTCTCATTTTCCATCTATAATTCCATTCTGTATACTTTCTATTATTAAACACCTCAATTGAGACCTATTCATTCCTGCAAACCCTTCTAACTTCTGCAGCTTGTGTCAGATATCTGGGGCCCACTGAGAAAGATATAACTTTTTTATTTTAAGGCCTCCTGCAAGCAGCCCTGCCCTCCTGCCCAAGGAACATGAAGATAGCTTCTTTTGTCATGGGGCAGGAAACCCCAAGAAGGCTCAGCTCATCTGGCACTGTATGAGGTGCACAGTCAAGGCCTTACTAGGTCTCTATAGACAAAATCTGGTGGGTTCCAGTAAAAGGAATCTACAAGTAATCAAACATATTCACTATAGGTTTTACCTGTATGATTACCTGGGTTTTGGTATCTTCTAAGAAAGAACAAATTTTCTAAGAAATTAGAGCATGTATAATCAAAGTATGAGCATTTGAGCTAACAGGTAAATTTATAAACTGTTTTGAGGCATAGCAATTGTTACTCACTAGCTCTTAGACCCCTTTATTTATGGAGTCTGACAGTTTGCTATGAGTCCCTCTAGCTTTAGTGAAGAGAGGTCACACCTGTATTTACTATCAAAACGAAATGTCTGAATTATGTTGAAAATCAACCAGATGAATTTATACACTTCTCATGAAATATATAGCATGTAGATTAAACCAGTGTTCCATTCAGTGTTTTGGATATAGCCCCCTTTGTAAGCAAGGGGCACTGCTGAGGGATTTTTCCTTTTAACAGTAAGGCTGAGTTTTATGTCACAAATATGGGACTGTCTCTATCTATAGGCCCAAAGCTATTGGACACTGTGTAGTCAGTGTCTTTAAAACCTTTTTACACTGACAGGATTTTATCTGTCCTTGGGGATCTGTTTTAACTAGTGAAATACCTTTTTAAGTCTTATACATGAACACTATATATTACCTTTGTAAAAAAATCAGTCTTAGCATCATTTTGATTAGTGATCAACCTAAATATATATTGCAGTATCTCAGTTACAACGAAAGCAAAATGTCTTCTAAAGTCTGTTCCTGTTGAGGTATGAAGACTGGAAGGAAGGTCAGGGTTGGAGAAGGACAAAGAGACCTGTGCCAATGTCTAGCGATAGGCTGGGTTTTCCTTTAGTCATGATTACTCAGGGCTCCTCTGTGGAGATGATAGGTATTCCTTCCAGAGGGAAGAGACAGGCCCAGAACCCTTTAGTCCTGATGGACCACCTGGGAAGCTGAGTCTGAACTTTGGGGCTTGTACCTCAGAGTGCAGACCCACTTCTCGTGGCTGCCTTGGCAGGTAGGGCATGTCTCATGGGCCTCTTAAGGCAGTCCCTCTCATGCTAGCCTGCCTTCTAACAGCAGTAGCAGATGAACCTCATTATCAGATGAATCTCATTGTCATTGAGCTCTTTTGGAACCCCAAGAATTAGACTTAGAGTCTGGTGTTTTTTTTTTTTTTTGAAGGGTCTATAGGCTGTTCAGGTCTCACTACTAGATTGACTCATACTGATCCTCCTGTTTACAGTCTCTCAAGAGCTGGGATTACAGGTGTATGCTACCACGCCCAATCTCAATTGCCATCTCAGCAGGCCCCCAGGATGGGGCTGGCATGGCAGGCCCAGGGATTGAACCCCCAGCTCTTGCACCTGCTTGTAGCTGCTTTAATCTGCTAGCTATTTGGCTGACCCTTTAGAGTCTGTTTTGAGGCCGCAATAATGGCAGCCACTTTTCATCTCTTTGTTTTTTTCTCCCTGGTTTTCTCCCAGTCTTGATTATAGGACACTAAGAAACAGTTTTTATTAAAGTATCAAGTGAGTTGTCTGGAACAAAACCTGTCTTTTGTAGCTCTTTTCTAATATTTGGAACTGACTGAGTAATGAACTTATCTGTAGGAATAATCTATTCCTCTATTGAGTAAGGATCTAGGGAAGTATGTCTTACCTGTGCCTCTGTTAAAGATTCTAAGAAATCAGAGAGTTTTTTATCTTTCTCCTGGTACATAGCTAAAATTTAAAGAACTAGAAGGCTTGGTTTTAGTTCTTCTTAGATCTTCAAGAATACACACGAGAAAGTCTTTTATTGAATCTCCTGTCTGGCTATTAGGCCAGCAGGCATCTGAATGCTTGGGCTCAAGTGGGAACAAGTAGTTCCACTGGCTGTCTATCTCTTGGCTCTTTATAACAATATGTTATTTATCTCAAAATGTAATAGCTTGTGATGTTGCCTTTTACTAGAAATCAAACCTCAGTTTAAGATTAACATTACATCTCTCCAATTAGTTTATAAGTATGAATAAATCTTCTAAAGACATCAATGTACTGGTCAAGGTCATCTAAAGATTTTTAAGATCTGACTATCTATTTTAGGTCACAGAGAAGAAGGTGCATGGATTCTGAAAGTTCTAAATTGCCTATTTACCTCTCTAAAGGATACCGTCCTTGACAAACTTGCATAAATTCAGCTAAGTATGGGTGTAGCCTTGTAGAGGGCTGGATTACAGTTGGCCTAGAAGCCCTATCCTCTAGAAAGGCAAATAGGGGAAATCTTACTTTCAGTAATGGTGGGTGAGGCTGTGCTTAAGGCCATCTTGTCCTTAGGCTCCAAAGGTTAGAGAAGAGCAGCCTTACGCCCCGGGATAGTGAATGCCTTAGGCACGTGAACTGCCTGGTTCTACTATAGCTCACATACACATTTCAAAACTAGATAACAATGATTTTTTTAATACAAACAATCTGAACATATGACATTTTTTTTTTACCATTTGACTTTTTACAGTATTGTTCTATTTGTAAAATAGTGTCACAATTGATACTTTCCTCTGCATTCCATTTTGGCTCTAGGGGGAACATGGGCCACACACATGTGCAGAAAAATATAATTTGGCTTTTAGCATGTATGGATCAAACATCTTCCAGTGTGTAATGATGCACTCTAAAGGAGTAAGAGAATTTGATTGTGAAATTTCCATAATCTGGAATGCAAAAAGAGAGAGTTTTTTGTGTCCCTGCCTTACCTCTAATTGATTCTCTCTCAAGGTGTTCCCTGAGTAGACCATTCCTGAGCAGGCAGACACTCTTGGAGAGAGAGGAGAAAAGATCCAACGAGGCTATCCACCCTCGAACTGGCACAGGATTTTTATGTCTCGAGAATCTCATGAACCATGTGAGCCATGCACTTACTCTTATGGAATATTTATAAATATGTTACAATTGGTCTGGTGACAGTGATGTCTCCAGAAGGAAACATAACTATTGTCTAAAAAGGCATGTTGGAAGCAGAGCACTTTCCCTGCTGAACTGTAACAGAGATAACCTTTTGGGGTAGACAAAAGAGACAATTGACTGGAGGAATTTAGCCCTGGGTCCCTTGGGCAAAGAAACCTCCAAGATACTTGTGTTCTTCCATCTAGTCACCAGGACAGCCTTTCCTAGAAGGACTGTGCTATATTAAATCTTTGGAGCTCACAGGTAAGACTTACATTGATCATTTAGCAATCACATTTTGCATATTGATATTCTTATTTTATTTTCAAAATTATTTATTTCAAATTTATTTTCAAAATTAGTTCATTAGTACATGAGTTTAGTACATATGTTTACATTTCTTGTGGGAAGTTAGTACATGTACAGAACACATATTAATTCCTTTTAAGGGCATACCCTTTCCTTCCCACTCTTTGCCCTCCACTCATCCCTTGATTTTTTTCCTTTTTTTTTTGGATACATGTTTGCAATGCATAATGCTTACGTTCCTCCTATGGAGTTCACACATGTGCAAACACATCCTAGTTCCAAAACCAAGTCAGAAGCATGTAATGGTTTATATCTAGATGTCTTCCTCAAGATCTCAGGTGCTCAAAGGTTTTTGAAGTCTGTTTGAATCATGGGGGCCCTAGAGCTAAATGTGATGCTAGGAGGTGCAGTCTGGTTGGAAGAGATGGTTCGCCAGGAGATGACTTGGGAAAGAGTATTTCCCTTCTGTACTTCTCTTTTTCTCATTCAACTTCCGGGCTGCCATGATGTGAGTGGCTTTCCTCTACCAGACCCTTCCATTCTGCCTTGAAGCCAGCCAGCTGTGAATGGAGAAACATGAGCCAAAAGAAACCTCTCCTCCTTTAAGTTCTGGGTATTGGATATTGTGTTCCAGAGAGAAGGAAAGTGACCAAGACAAAGTACCTGTCAAAAATAAGGTCTTCTATGGGTACACATAGCAACAGCAACAAGAAATAGGTTCAGATCTAGAATTCTGGGCAGGGAAGCAAGGAGGACACGGCTAGAGGCACTTATTAGTATGGGAAGAGCTTAAGTGTGTCAGCATCCCTTGAATGGAAAGTAGGAAGAATAGTTTCAGAAGCAGAAGCCTTAGGGAACATTATGCATATCTTGGGGAAAGTATCGTATGCATTCTAAATAAATTCATTGGAAATCATTAAGGAATGGCTGGTTAAGAGCTAATAAGCCCCCTAACCAGCCTTGAACTTGGTTGTGTTGGTTGATTAGGCATCTAAAATCTAAAATCTATAGGCACTGTTGTAGGACATGCCTTAATCAAGTCACTTTCAAATTTTTCTTGGAGTTTCTTTAAAAAAGATATGCCACAAGCTGGAGAATTAATGCATAGTTACTCTGGTGATAACTAGGAATCCAGGCTGCCATCTCTTCCTGCCAGAGTTGTCATTGTCAGGGAAGTTATGATTTTTATTTTCTAATGAGATACAGAATTCTGTTCTAAGTGAATTTTTGTTCTTAGTGCTCTGTGTGGTATATTATGTCACTAATTGAATTACTGTGATGAGTCTGGCCTACACATTCCCATGGGGCTAATTGTAACAACATGTGGCAGAAAATTCTTACTGAATATATAATCTAATGCCACTAATGTGATGGTGTCAGGTGCATAAAATACTCCAGTTACTTGTTGTCTTCATATGGAATAAATTACTTCATTGGGAGTTTCATGTCAAATGTGGAGACAGGGAAGAGTTTTTCCTTTGCCATACAAGCCCTTATAACTTCATGCAAACAAAAGCCTTTCTACTACCAGCTTGTATGAGAAAGAGCTGCTTGCATCTGTGTTTTGTGCTCTGACATGATTTATATAGGAGGAGAGAGAAGGATAAAAAGAGTGGTGAGGATGGAGTTGAGATTGAGGTCAGAGAGCGAGGAGAAAGGAGAAGAGGATAATAGACTTCAAGAGCAGACAGCAGTGAGTAGTACAGTCAGAGACATTGAGAGAAAGAGCACAGCATCTTCTATTTACTTAAAACTAATTTTTAAAAATGCAACATAGCTAGGCATATGCTTATGATCCAGACTACTTGCAGGCTGGCTAAGGTAGAAAGATAATTTGAATCCAACAGTTTGGGATAAGCTTGGATAACAAAGTGACATCAAGTCTAAATAAAAGGAAGAGTCATGCCATAAATATGAGTCCTCAAGTCAGAAGAGAGGTTTCTTATCAAGAACCTTAACTAACCCTGCAAATAGATATCATCATCACCAGTGGACAAGTTGTATAAACTTTCAGTCTGCTTCTTCAACATATACAAAATAGGGAGAACAGCAGTGCATACTTAACAGAGTTATTGTGAGGTTTGTGAGAGATTCTATATGTCAAGCAGTTATCATAGAACCTGAAAATATTCCTATATTCTTTAAGAATGATATGATGATTATGGATATGGTAAAAGATATTAAAGTGGATGGCACATGAATCAAGCCAATCAAATATATTTAGGTGAAGTGAGAGTTAATCAGATTTTTAAAACCATCGGGACATATCCAAGTCCATGGAAGAGCTACAGGTTATTTGTGGATTATCTGCCTCTTTGCATTCCTACAAAATTCATGGAAAAAAGAAGAAATAAAAGCTAGGCAAAATGCACCTCCATTTGTGGGACATACAGTTAAAATGTCAAGAGGGTACATTAAATACTCTTATGAAGGACTGTAGCTCAACATCTAAGATAGGTGAGAATCATCCTGCTCTTGAGAACTTCTCAGTAGTTGAGAGTCTGTTATCTGCATGTTTCCTCTCAATCTGGTTCTGATCTCTCTGGAAATGCACAACAGCTGGAGCTCTATAAAATAACCCATGACCCATAAGGTTGAAGATAGGAATAACATCCACGCTATAACCTAGCAGAGCTAAACAAGGCTTAACACAGTTTCCTAAAGGTGAGCTTGAGGTCGTGCATCATCTGCCTTCAATCAGGAATGTTTGTGGGGAAAATGAGAAGCATGTCTTGCTACAATGCAGCACAGCTGTCTGAGGAACCTCCAGGGAAGAGACTCAAGAGGCAGTAATGCAAAGCAGGCAGAGTTCAAGGTGATGCATGTGGCTGCTCTGGATTGGCCCATTGTGACATTATAATAGCCATAAAAGAGGAGAAGCACCATACTGAAAAAGTCTGCACAGCTTTTTGGAACTCCTTTGGAGTTTGCTTCAACTATACCATTATAGAGCTATAATGGGGGCCTTCTCTTACTTCTGTTGGCCCTGAATCTTCTCTTCCAGACTTTGACACCTCTGTGGTTCCCCATTAGAAGAGCAGGGTCCCTCAAAGTGGGACCACATAGTAGGGATTCTCCCTGGGTCCTCACTGCTAATGTGAAGAAGAACTACATTAAGCCCCAGGTGAGGGTCAACTTCACAATGCCTGCAGCCTGAAGAGTTCTCTCCAATTGTTAGTTATATCCTAAGGTCTTTTTGTTTTGGATAATCCATCCTGTGGCAGTCCTCCCATAAATAAATAAATAAAATAAGTATGTATTTTCTGACTCATGCTTTCTAACATGCTGATGTTTTTCATTTCACTGGTCCTAAATCCTTCATTCTTTATCTTTTAGTTGTATAGTTTGTTTAGGGTCCTTAAGCATGTACTTCAGATCTGGGGAACAGAGATCACGTCTCTTTTATCTTATCTCCCGATTGCCTTAAACAGCACTAGCATCATATGTAAATGAAAGATGCTTTATGAGCAAGCAAATAAATGAGTAAGGAATAAAAAAGTACCCATCTTTCGCTTACAAAGATTTTTACTTTAGATCCTAAATCAGAGGCTTTACTTCACCAATCTGCTTATACACAGCTGTATGCAATACCCTTGGTTTTCCTAGTACCATCTGCTGGCTAAGTCATCCCCTGAAGGCTGAAAAACACAGAACAAAAGAAGCATTAGGAAAAGGGGGAAAGAGGTGTGGAAACTGGACAGGAAGAGGTGTTTAAGGGAAATGGTGCGCATTAGCAGATGTCACAGAGATTTATTTCTTTTTCTATAGGGATTTACTCTAGTGACCAAACTCTGCTTTTGGGTTTTGTTTTTTTTTTCCAAAAAAACATTTGGCACATTCATCATGTGTTATGGAGGTTGTTTTGTGGACACAACTTCCCTTCTTTTCAGATTTTGGATTTAGGTTTTCACTTGAGATATTTAAAGAAGTAATACCTTGAAGCTTTAGGGAGAGAAAAAGTGCAAAGCCTAGTGGAAAGGAGGGAATGGTCAAAATAAATTCTCTAAATGCCTTTCCCAAATGCATTCTTTCTCCTATTCTGCACTCCTGGAGCAACCACATTACAGACATGCAAAAGATAAAGGCCTTGGCCCCTTTACGTGATGGGGAAATGCAAGAGATCTGAGCTGGCTTGGTGTTTTAGGCTACATTTTGGATCTAGTAACTAGGCAACAGGTCCTGTGTGTTCCTGAAGGAACATACTGAAGGTGAAAGATTTGAGTTTGGACATTCACTAAATTCACACTTACTAATTCCAGATCACTGCTTCCATCCCAATCAGAAATGTGCATTTTCTCCAAAGTTGTTTCGAACATGGAGAGTGAGGGGACAGTTTAAAACTTGTATGTCTTTTTAATTTTATTTTTGTATTTACAATGATCTATGTCATAAAGCCTTTATGATAGCTTTATTTGAGTGCAATAAAAACAAATATAGATGCCAGAGATGTAGCTCAGTGGCACAGTGCCTGTCTGCCAAGTGCAAGGTTGTAAGTTCAATTCCTGGTACTAAAAACAAACAAACAGAACAGAACAGAAAGAAAGAAAGAAAGAAAGAAAGAAAGAAAGAAAGAAAGAGAAATATAGGATGATAATGTCATCAACTGTAAAGTGATTGAAAGCAGAGTACAGAGATGTTTTTCGGAAAGTGACTCTCCAGAATCATTGCTATTTAGCATAATTAACATCAGTGAATTAGTAAACAAGTGTTATGGAGACTTATCAAGGAATAACAAAAAGCTGATTCTAGTCTTCAGTGGAAATTATATTTAAAATGGAGCAGGCTACCTGCTGTAACAGACAAACCCCCCAATTTTAGTGGCTTTCACAAGAAACATTTGTTTCTTTTTGTGTAATGAATAGTTCATTGTGGATTTTATTGGTCAAGAGTCAAAGGGTAGAGGGCGTATTTGCCCAGTGTTACTTACAGAAAAAGGCTCAGTGCTTTGGCCATCTTGAAGGTAGGCCTTCCAAAGGCATCCTGGAAACCAGTGTAAGCCAATGGAAGAGAACAGAAAGTGGGCATCTTCTGACATATGTGCTTTCCTCCTCTTCCTTTGTTGAGGGCACACACAGCACTCACCCCATGGGCATGGAGCTGTGAACAGGATGATGGCCCAGGAAACCACCTCTTGGCCCAAACTGTTCACTCTGCAAGTGGGGGCTAGAACCCCCTTGGGGATAGTTAGACAGTTCTGTCATGAGGAAAATCAAGAAAAAATGTTGAGATAGAGGAAGAAATGAAGTTGAATTTATAAAGTCATTTTTGAGTTCTGATTCTGCCACCATTAGCTGAATGGTTTAATCTCTTTGATCAATAGTTTCTTCATCTACAAAGTCAACTTCAAAATAACAGTTTACAGAGTTGCAGTGAGGACTAAATATAACACTAAATATGAGCTTCTTTGTAAACAAGTAAAGGGCAACCTGTGCTCCTGCTGCTATGGATAAGCAAAGTTGCTTTTTTTCTTTTTCTAATTGTAGTTACTACATATTTTGCAGACTTACTCTTCAAGTCATCTAATTCATGAACAAAAAAAAAAATACATCTGAGCTTGCATTATATTTTTAAATAATGGTATGAGAAAAGAATATTGGATTTTGGAAAGTACAATTTGGGAAGCAGGGTGTTGGGTAATGAAAAGAAAGCCTAGTTTCTAACTTCAGCTCTGAGATTGACCAGCTGAATGATCGCAATCTGGTCACTTTATCTGTCTGGGCTCCAATTTCTTCAAAAGCAGAAAGAGAGTGGTTAGCTAAATGATCCTTTTCTGATCATGAATGAGATATTATGAGGAGGAAACACATCTAAATGACTTATCCATGGTATAGGATTACCATCCTGAGAAGATCATTGAAGAAATAACACCGAACTGATATAAGTTTGGAGTACCATTTTTACAGTTTGAGGAAAAAGGCTTCGTTTTCAAGCCTCTAAAGAGGATGACTTACTTACTACCTTTAGATAGACCAAGTGTTTAAAAAAATGTATCATATGTCTCCAAATTCTCTCCCTGTTCTTGTTTTTAATGCTTTTCTTCTTGGAGTCAAATCATCTACAAGCTATTAATGTAATTGAGCAGGCATTATTTTATGGAAAAAAATGAATGTTAGACTTTGACAAAAGATTCTCCCTCCATAAATTTAATATAAAGATTTGCAATAATAGATGTTGATCAGGCAGACATTTGACTGAACTGAGCTTTGTGTTAAGAAACAAGCATTCACCTTGTTTGGTTTCTTCTCTATACAATGATGTATAGGCAAAGCTTTGGGATCAAAAGTTAATTAGCACCCAGGTCAGCTCTTGCATCCTAGGAAACCAAAAAAATAGTTGATGAGGATTATAAAATATGGCATCAATTGATAATTACTTGGGATAATTTATTTCAGTTCCAGCTTTTTAAACTGTTAATTGTGAACATCTAATTATTTAAAACATATACTACTCATAACATGTATAATTATTCTTATTAAATTAGCAGTAAAGCTATGGCTTTCCTCACAGACTCTTGATCTGTGAAATGGGAGTTTTTGGGAGTTGTATATTTGTACAAATTAGAGACAGTGTATATAAAATATACACCGGCATAGGGTCCAGTACCAGTAAATGACAGCTATCAACTATTTGTAGTATATAATTAATAATGACCTACTTCACATTGATTGTATTATGCTGAATCATGAGGATTAAAAATCAAGTTAAGGATTTCCCCATATTGCTAGGCATACACAAACACACTAGTTGGAGAGACAAGGAGGGCTCATAACAACACAAACTGTCATTGTAAGGGTAATATTGCTATTGGCAATGATGTCCCTGCTTTAGAGACCACCAGTGTGATTGGAAGATGCATCTTTGTAATGCACCTATTTAAGTAAATCCCAAATTGCACTTATAAATGATTCTTTTGTTTGTACAAATTTTGTTGATATTTTGTAAGGTGCGGTCTGGTAATCATGGGAGAATCAATGCTCTCATTTTACTAAGTGAGAACTGAGCTGAGCAAAGTTGGATGCTTTCGTGAGGTTGTGCACAAGAAGCATTGAGGAGGGGGCATCAGAATTCTAATGTGTGGAAACTTGTACTAATAATCACTTCTCCATGTCCCATTAGTGTTGAGAAGAGTAAGATTCACTTGAGAACTGAATCTTATTTTTATGTCTCATAAAGTTCAATACATTTATTCTCAAAAGATTGATAGCTGAAAGGAACATTGGAAATTGTCCCTAACTTTCATCTCCTTGAAATCATGCCAGAAAAGGCCTCCGGCACGCTCAATTCCAGCTTAGCTTCTCTAAAGTTTCTCCTTCCCTTGGTGATGGTAGTCATGGAATCGTCACTTGACACACAGATGACTCCAAAAATGCCTGCACTTCAAAGTGAATCTTTTATTCACCTGAGTGTTTAACTGTGTCAATGCGCTCTCATTATCAGATTTAATTGAATAATTCAACAAGGAAATGTGCCCAGTGCACACATTATACAGATGTGTTTGCCAACATTATCTTGGCTTACAGGAGAGAACAATCCTCTGATGCCCTGAGTTATTTAGAGAGGCCATCACAGATGTCAACATAATACAGAGGAGGTAGATACCTGTGATAATATGTAAACATTAAATTCATCCCTAGAATTCTTCCACTGCATTATTAGGATGTTGCAATTGCAAAGCGAACAACACTGGTCATGAGGAAGGGTCCTTACTCTCCCAAAGGATGGTGTATTATTCTTGGCCACCATAGAGCTTGTCAAGTGTGGCTACACTCCAGGGGGAGGTAGAAGAAGGCTTTATATGTGTGGAGGTCTAGCTCTGCTTCTAACCTGCTGAGAGAAAACAACTGAAACCTGGCCAAATGGGGAAATGCAGGTCACAATAGTTTCACTGTGTATGTCCCTCCAAATCCCCTGTGGGATTTGGAGTTTAAATCCCACAGGGATAGTGTAGAGAGGTGGAGCTTTTACGGAAGTGAGTAAATCATGTGACCCATGCCTTTGAGATTGTGATTGCCATCATCATGAAAAAGTTCCAGAGTCCTTCCATCTCTTCTGTGGTGAGAACACACTGTTGATTTCTTTTATGCCCTGTTCACTACACGAGGCTACAACAAGAGGTCCTCTCTTGAAGTACAGAGTGGTTCTTCAGCAGATACTCAATCTGCTCATGGCTTGATATTGGACTTCTCAGGATCTAGAACTTTGGGAAACAAATATCTTTGTTTATGAGTTATTCAATCTATGACCGAGGCACGGATGCAAGTTTATTTCCATTGCATTCGCACAAATGTTGCAAACACTGTCTAGTACAAACTATTTTTCTTTGCTATAGAGGCTTGATCAAGTTGAAAAATTAGATGTATAATTTGAATAAACAGTATTATGAAACACATGAAATGAAGAACATGTAAAAGTAATTTTTTACAAGATTTTGCATTAGTCATTTTTTTCTGAAATGATATGTAATGAACAACAACCAAATTTCAGTTGACTTATATAAACAAACATTTATTTCTTGTCAAATGTCTGTGAATTGGATGGCTCAGCTAGACTTGATTGGGCTGAGTTGGAGTGGGCTTGCCACATGCCTATATATCTCTTTATTCACACTTCCAAAGGAAGCCAGAACAATATCTCTTCATTGTGGATTACAAGAGGACAAAGTATTCATATACAAAGTCCATTTTCTTACTTTTCTTTCATTGCTGAGACAAAATACCTGACACCCAAGGTTTAAAAAAATGGTTTATTTTATTCAGATTTTGTGTTAAGAAACAAGCATTCACCTATGTTTGGCTTCTTGTCTAGATACAGATATGTCCATTCAGTACACAATCAACTGGCTCCAAAGGAGGATGGCTCATGGCAGAAGGGCAACAGTGCATGGCTGTGGAAGACAGTAAAAGCAACAAGAGCAAAACAGGAAAGATAAGCCTTTTTCTCTCCCTCTTATTGTATCCAGACTACCTGGATTAGGGCAGTGCCAACCCAATCAGTGTGCTGATCCAGCAATCACCCATTCTTAATCCCAGAACACTTAATACCAGTGTTATACATGAATCAATCACACACTCTAGATTGAGACATCTCCAGAAATCCTATGACTACATTAGGCTTTGGGGAATGTCTAGATACAAAATATAACATTGTACCCATTGCTCCAGAAAGACTCAGGCAAAAGGCATTTATTCCATCTGCAAGACTCACCCCTTCATGTAAAAGGCATTTAGTCTCTCTATAAGAGTTTCCAAAGTCTGAGTAGTTTTGGTATTGCTGAAAAATCCAAATCCCAAGTCTCTGGGATTTAAGGAAAACTCTTAGCTGCAAGCTCCTGTATGAATGCAAATAAAGTTGAATACTTCCAGTATTCAATAACACATGATACACATTTCATTTCAAAAAGTTACAAACAAAGGACTACAAAATATTGAAAGAAATCAAGTCCAAAGTCCAGCAGGGAAGACATTAAGTCCTGTAACTCTATGTGCAGCATGTGAGACGATCTGTGACAAGATGTGAACTCCAAAGGGGTTGGGTGGCTCCACCTCTACAGCACTTCCGATGGGTGGTGGTTGCTCTCATGGCTTCTCTCTTGTGCCTATTCTGCTTCCTTACAGTTTTCCTCAGACACACCATGTTCTGGCTTCTCCAAACTTCTGGGGTCTCCACTGCACCTTCAGCTTTAGACTCATAGATTCATTCTTTGCCCTCTCAGGAGCACACTGTCTTGTCTCTCAAGCTTTCTGAAATCTGGGTGAAAGCCTTCCTGACTCACAACTCTTACATTCTGCATCTAAATCCAGCACCATGATGTCACAGTCCACACCCTCTCTCTTGTCTGTAAGGTTCGAGGATCATCTTGAGTGCTAAACACTCTGAATCCAGTTCTGAGGAACAAATTATCTAGGTTGCTGCCATTTTGAAACATGGTACATTGGAACCCTCTTCTCAAAGCAAAGTCCTCACTTTTGCAATTTTTGAGGCTGCAAAGGGTAGAGTCCTGCTGCTTCAGGCCATCTTTTCAGTTCTCAATCAAGAGAATTGAAAAGCAATTAAAAATTACTCTGCTCTATTGTTGCAGTCCATGACTTTATTTGGAGCTTCCTTTCTGACCAAATTCAGAATATTTTAAATCATTCTACTTTGTGGAGGTTTTAGTCCATAGTTGGCTAACTCCAAAACAGGGTGGCACACGGCAGAAGGGCAGCAGTTTTTGGCTATGGAAGACAGCAAAAGTAACACAGGAAAAAAGTAAAGACAACATTCTTTCTGTTTCCTCTACTGTATCCGATCTACCTGGCTTAGGGAAGTGCTAATCCAATCAGTGGCCTGATTTAGCAAGCATCCACCTGTAACCTCAGCAACCTAATCCCAAGATTGTTCCATAACTCAATCACATATGCTGGATTCGGTTACCTCCAAAACACCTTCTGGCTGCATGAGACTTTGGGGATGGGGGCATCTGGACACAAGCCATAACACTTCTTGATTCTACTTCACATATCTCTGACATTCCATTGACCAAATTAAGTCCTCTAACCAAACTACAAGTCAGTGATTTTGGAAAATGTCTCTACTAAATATATCTGAGTGAGTACATAAGAAAGAAAAATGAAAATAATATAATTTAATACAATTGGTTACTATATACAGCTCTATGATGTTCAGGCTAACTGGATCACAAAGAAATTCCTTTAATCAGAGTCAGGTATTTAAAAATATGTCAAAATACTTTTAATTCCCTTAAAATCATGATATCATGTGGTTTCCTTTAGTAAATCAATGGGTTTCAATGCTTCAGGGTAAAAGGTTTTGGCTTCTGGAACAACAGATTTACTGTTCTATCTTAACTTAGACCTTTTAAGCTTTTAGCAAGACAATATTAGAAAGTCAGTCTGTGGTGAGAGTTAAAATCAGTTTTCAGATTCAAAAATCCTTCCTCCTATGCCGAAAATAAAGCTTAGGAGTCTAAATGTCATAGAAAATGTCTTTACTATAAGACATAGAAAAAATTTAGGATAAAGAAAAGTAGGAAATCCAAAGCTGCCTTGGAGGAAGTGATTACCATTAGGTGCCACAAGTGAGAGAAGGTTAAAGGGCAAAACATTATACAAGGACATCCTGGAACCTTCTGCATGTAGAATCACCATATGGACAGGGAAAATTTCAAAACACTGAAATTTAGCTCCTGATGTAAACCAATATAATTTCAAGATCTTTTAGAGAAGCTGCACATTCAGTTTCATGCTAAAGCACCTTATGTCAGGAAACATGATAGTCTACTGGTCAGGGTTTCCCAGATAAATGAAAGTGTGTGTGTGTGTGTGTGTGTGTGTGTATGTGTGTGTGTGTGTGTGTGTGTGTGTTTTAAGAGCTTTAGTCCAAGGAACTGACATGTGCTTTTGGGTACTTCCAAGTCCAGTATTTGTAGGGAAAACTGGAAAACAAAAAAAAACTCTTAGGCAGGCACTAATGCTAGTGGCCTTGAGGCAATATTTTTCCTCAGGGAAACATTGTTTGTTCTAAGGCCTATAAGGATCTGATGAGATCTGTCCACTATATGGAGAATAATCCCTTTTACTAAAAGTCAACAAAATTTAGATATTAATTATATCTACAAAAAGACTTTCACAATTACATCAAGGTTAGTGTTTGAATAACAAACTGGCTTGCTATAGTCTGCCAAGTTAACATATATAAGTACCACTGCAGATAGGACCAGCTAAAGGAACTCTTTGCATTATCTGTAGGAGTTACTAGCATTCTTCTTTCATGTGGTCTGTGTTTGGTATATAAAGAACCCAGAGTAGAGGGGCTTTGGCCATTTAGCAACCCATAGCACTCTCCTGAGTTTCCAAGAAATTGAACCAAAATAACAGGTGCGTAGTTGTATGGAGAGGTAGGGTGTCCATGGACAGCATTGAAGTACTAAAGGAGACAGTGAGGAACTGGGTGAAATACAGAAATATTATATGTCACTACTGTAAAAGAGAGCCCTAAACCAACTTCAAAGCAATATGACAAAGGCAGGGGGAGCTCCCCTCAGTGAGCCATAGGCAAAAAGACAAAAAAACAAACAACAACAACAACAACAACAACAAAAAACCCAACCCAGTGATCTCCATAAGCACAAAACCCAACAGCCTACACTCATACAGTTAAGTTGTAAGAAGTGTTAGGATATCTTTAGTGACAGATGTTTCTTCAACATCTGAGGCTTGTTTCACTAAATAATCTGAGGTTTCAGATTATTTTTGTGTAGATTTTCAGAGTACTATTTGTAGGATGAAGTCAGTAGTCTCTTTCTAAGTAGCTCTGAGGTATTATAAATTGCCAGTTTTTACTCCTTGAGTTCAATATTTGATGCCATGTTACTGATGGACACAAAATTGACAAGTTACAGATAACGCATGTTAAGAGGATGCTGCTGTGGCCAAAGAGGAAAGCATAATTCACATACAAACACGAGGAAGATAGACAGCTCAACTAAATCCCAAGGAAAACCAGAAAGGACAGCATAATGGGTAAGCATCTTAGAGAAAGATAAAGCCCTAGTCTCTGACAGCAAAGCTAGCGAGAAACAGGATGCAAGCTTTAGACATGTCAGGGGTCATGCGGAACAGAATTTCATCTGACAAATTTAAGTTTTACAAAACAGGTTTGTTTGATATTATTTGTGTGTGTGTGTGTGTGTGTGCACGTGTGTGTGCACATGCATTTAATTTGTATTGTTTAAAAACTCAGTGAGCAGCATTTCATAGAAAATAATGGAAAGAGTGTGATCAATGTCCTCTTTCTCTGTTCAGTGTTTGGGGGAGAACAGTTCTCTAGTTTAATTCTTAAAGAAAATCCTGATTTGGCACTGTGGTTAGAAATGAAAATAGGTTTTCTCCATGCATTTCCATTACCATTTATGCTCATACGTGGTTTGGATTACATTTTAAGACACATTTTTCCTTACGAAATTTGCAGATGACTTTGAGATGATAAAATATTCTTTATATCAGAATATGACAACGTTCCAGAGAGAAAATATTTCATTCCCATAACATTTTAATCTTTGAGGCTAATCTAAAGCAACTGGATTTCCAACAATGTGAAAACAAAGCAAGCACTGCTGAGAGCTGCAAGGAGCACCAGATTGTCAGAGGGGAAATTCCTTTCTTTTCCTGAAGATCAATCCCCTGAAATGGTTGTTCCAAAATACTAGTAGCTATGAAATAACCATTTAACAGAAATGGTGCTTCTTTATGCTAGAGTATGTTTACTTTCTTCTCGAAGCCCAAGTTATCTAACTATAAATCACATCAAAGAGAAATCAGGGCAGTAGCTAAATATTCTGATTGAAAAATTCTTCAAAAGCCTACATTACATAATAATGTTGTTGGAATTTGTCTGTTATGTGCATGCAATATCTTATTGGCTTTAAGTAAATTCTTTTTCCTTTGCTTCATCTGCTTGTTTTATTGACTTTATGTGTTAAAAATAGTAACATAAAAATAATCTTATCCAAAACCACATTTGTAAATTTTATCATGTCACTCATTCATTTTTCATTAAATTTCCTTTACAATGTACTCAAGTAATTTTTCAACTGGGTTAAACTAGAAAATGTAGCTAAATAGAAATAAAAAAGAAAACAAAATATTAAAAATAATTAGCTGAAAGCTAACTATAGTAGACTTCTGCTTTATACGCATTCAGATATTTTTCTATTTGTGTGAATATAGGTCTGAGATTTTTTATTTTGTACTTTTTTTAGGGAAGGGTCTACAGGGTGGTCAGGGTCTCACTATTAAATCCAACTCATAGTGATCCACCTGTTTACAGCCTCCCAAGAGCTGGGATTACAGGCACGTGTCACCATGTCCAGTCTCAATTATTGTCTCAGTGTGCCCCCGAGGGCAGGGTCAGCATGGCAGGCCCAGGGATTGAACCCCCAGCTCCTGTGCCTGCTTGCAGGTGCTTTAATCTGCTGAGCTATTTGGTCGGCCCTAAAGGTATCCTCTAATCCACATTTTGCAGGTGGACTTTTTCTTTTTCAACTTGATACAATATGGACATTCTTTTAAATTTATATATATATATATATATATATATATATATGTATGTTAAACATATATATATTAAAACACACACACACACACACATATATATATATATATATATATAT
>NDGN011437336.1:0-16529 GCA_002564285.1 Tympanoctomys barrerae
CCATGCCCCTGCCCCCTTCCTCCCCGCCCATGCCCCTGCTCTCTACCCCGCCGCTCTCATATGCCTGCTGCTCTCTGGGATATCATCACCTTGGCTCTGTCCTTGAAATCCTCCTTCTTCTTTGACACCTCGCTCGAGATTCCAGAGGCCAGCTCGACACATGCAAGCCCATGTCATCTTCTTCCTGTACTCAGATGAGGTTAGCCCTTCCCTTTCCTGCACTGTGGCCGTGTTCTACGTGTTTTACGGTCACATGTGAAGTGGAAGTGACACGGATCATCTCCAGGCCCAGGCTGTGGAACCGCATGTGCAGAACGCTCCTTCTCGTGTGGGGAGGCCTCCAAAGCCACACGTCGGGGACAGTGAAGTCAGCTCCTAGAGGCCCTAACCCCAGGGTCTTCTCAAAGGAGGGCAGCACTCCCACCAGGGTCTCCGCGTAAGGGCGAAGCACTTCTGCCCAGGACCCCAAGCTGCGGGTTTTCTTACAACGGCTGTCAATTTCTGGCTTACTGTGAACTTTCCCAAGCCCAGCTCCATGCCAGGTTCTGGTTGTGTGAATCGGTTCTAACAAAGAACTCACAGAAAGGGGACAGTGGAGAGAGAGAAGTAACACAAAAGTCAAATATGAGAATTACGTAGTACTCTATGGCAATGCAGGTGAAAGCACACAGCCAGGAAAAGCCATCAGAGCTAAGGTAACGTCTGAGGAAGAGCGGGCGCTAGCTCGTGTCAGATAAGGCGTTCCCCTACTCGCTGCCAGCCCTGGATTTTCCCTTTTGTCTCATGAGCTTGCACCTTGTTTTGTAATAGCCGGAGAAGCTGTACCAGCCAAGTAGGCCGCGGTGCTTACCACACTCAAGCCCTTCCCAAGCACTAGACCCTTCTCGCTCCCATGCCAAGGAAAGATGGCCTCACGCAGCTGCAGAGATGGGCGCACCCACCCCCTCATCAGACCCAGGGCAGCTCTCACCGCAGCCTGAGCAGGCTCCCTCGGGTGGCCTCAGGCCACACGCCCCGAATGGCGACTAACAAGGCAGATCTGGTCCCCCTCTCCCAAGGGGAATGGGTGCCCCTGAGGCACCTGTCGGAGCAAGAGGAAAGCAGCGAGGACCAGAGACAGGCCCTGTGCCGCCGCCGCCGGCTGAACACGAACCCTGCTCCAGGGACGCGCTGGTCGGCTTCCTGGTAGCCGGCAGCAGGTTCTAGCTGAAGGAGGAAGAAATGGGCTCTTCGAGGGACGAAAGGAAGATCACAAAAGGTCGTAGCTCAGCTGCCATAGCAAAACCTTCATCCTGAGAAGCTTAACGTTCACGTCTCAGAGCTCTAGAGATGCTGAGAAGGCCAAGCTTAAGGCGTCAGTAGACTTGGTTCCTGGCGAGAGCCCACTTGGCAACTTATACACACAGCCTACTTCCTGTCTCACAAGGTATGGTGGAAGGACGACACCATGGGCTCTCTCTCTTATAAGGGCACTAACACCAACATGGGCGCCCCACCCTCATGATGTCATCTAAGCATAATCACGTCCAAACACCACCACGCTGGGGCTTAGAGCATCGATAGATTCCGGGTGGACACACACATTTCGTGGTACCTTGCTTGAAAGGAAACAGCACTGCTGCCAGAAACCACGCCCCCAAGCACCCGGTAGAGCTGCCGCACATGGGCACTGCCTCCTCCGCTATGGTGGCCTCTCCCTGGCAGGGCTGTTTCCACCAGCAGGCCTATGCCAGACTCCACCCTGTTCCATCTTCTCTCACACTTGTCACCTCCCACCTGGTGCCTCCATCACCTCTGACGACATCTGACCCGCCCCCCTCACGGATGATGGGTTCGTCTCCGCGCACCTCTGGGAGCCAGCCGCTCTTCAGTACCACAGCCAAAGGAAGCCGTCACGATCCACTGAACGACAAAGACTTTCTGGAGAACAGGACGGGGCCTAAAGCAATAAATAAATAAAATTTAAAAGCCAGAATAAGCATACAATAACCAACGCACTAGTAACTTGAGTGACAATCTCTATCATAACCTTAATCTTTCTAATCTCGACCTTACCCAAAAGGCATTATTATTTTCTTCATTTTATGAAGGTAGTAAAAACTTGGACTTCAGGAAGTTGTCCAATTTTACTCACCAAGTAAGTTGTCGAAACAAGACCCAAGCTGTCATTACATCTCCGGAGCTCATGCCCATAACCCTTTCAGATCATTTAAAACAGCTGCCCACCTGCCCCCTGCATGCTCCTCTAAAATGCCACTAAGTTAAGAAAAAAAAAATCCCCTAAATCCACCCCCGCTTACCCCTTCCTTCCCACACCACCCCCCAAAGTTAGTCATGGAGAGACACATGCCGTATCCACCGCAGACCACAGTACAGTCCATTCAGCTAATTTCAAAAAAGATGATGCTAATTATTGGAGATAATAGAAAGCTGCCCTCCAACCACAGCCCAAGGGGAGTGGTCCAATTGATTAGCAGGGATTTCAACCCACACGTTCAATTTCTCTAGCCCGTTTTGTAACGGATGGGAAAAATTGGTTTGTAGATAGAGATTTTTGAGAGCTAAGTGTCTAAGACACTGAAGGGAGCCATCTCATTAAGCCCTGGTCCTGGGTAGGCAGGCTCGCAAAACCAGAGGCAAAGCCAGCGGCAGGTAAACTCACTACGGGCAGTATTTAATGAAAGTTTGCACTTTATTAGTGTTCTTCCTGAGTCTTCGATTTCTTTCTTTGGCATTTTTTCTTTCGTTTTAACCATTCATTTGTCTCTTAAAAATGCAGCATTGAAGCAGTTAAAAATAAATCTAGGATGTGCAAAAGAATAAAAATTTAATCATGGCAGCAAACTAAACCCAAGAGACAATTTTAGTCTCAAAGTTAAAATATGGTGTATCTGACTCCGAGTAAATTGACTT
This sequence comes from Tympanoctomys barrerae, assembly GCA_002564285.1. Lineage (NCBI taxonomy): Eukaryota > Metazoa > Chordata > Mammalia > Rodentia > Octodontidae > Tympanoctomys > Tympanoctomys barrerae. The sequence continues at coordinate 2,914 of NDGN011437336.1, forward strand.
TTCACAGAATTCGCTAACATAATGCATAATAGTCATGCACTTCCAGAGAAGCTCCTGGGTATTGGTCCGGAGCCCACAACCAGCAGGAAGATCATAGTGTACGTTGAATAAAATTACCCATTCTAAAGGTCCTTGGCTATCTTGAATATTTTATTAAAAACCTTTTTGTGGTGGAGACCAACTGGGATCACTTTCTCCTAGGAGCGAGCTGTCAACGACGGTAGAATTGAGAACCAGACAGACTCAGGCTTAATTAGATCTCCCCCCACCTCCAACCCCACATTTCTTCCTGACCGTGAACCTTGATAAATAATCATACAGTGGGATTCATTTCCCACAACCTTTCGAAAAGAAAAAGAAAAAGAAAAAGCGCAACTGTGGGTAGACAGGGGAAGGAAGAAAATAAAAATGTAGCAGCAGATTTCCGAACTCAATACAAACAATTAGCTGAATGCTCCTGATCCTGTGATCATAATATTGAAATCAGAAAATGCACTGGGGTGGCTTTGCCGGACACTTGGCAAACTGCCCACTATGGCATAGATTTCATGCCTCTGCTCCTGCCGCCAACGCTTGGCCAGACGACACAGCGCAAGAGACCCCTACTTCTGGGCTTTCTAGGGGAAAAGCTCACGGTCAGGTGGTCAGTCCTGAACTTCTCCGTGTCCAGGTGTTGAAGCATGCGTCCCAACTTTGGGTTGAAAAATGTGATTGGTTAAAATATCATTGCTGGCCACGAGGAAATTGTCATTTAATTACTGCCGTGGTAACAGAGTAATATCAAGTCCCCTGAGTGTAGACCACAGCATAAGAAATCATTATTCTTTACACCAAAGCCCATATTTTGGGGTTTGCTCTGTCTGGCTTAAGGCTTTAAGTACGTTCACATCCTTAAGTCCGATGACTTCCATTCTCCGATACAACCAGGCACAAGAGGACCTAGGCTATTTCCTTTGCCTCAGATTGTAAGGTGACTTTGTATTAAAGATGCTGCTTGTGCGGTCTCCTCATTGGGGGACATGCCCTTTCAGTTAGCCTACCTTTTGCGATCATTTTCTACAGTGGCACCCCTTACAAATAATTTAATATGAACCTCGCTCCCTTGGAGAACCGCGTGCATATCTTCCCTGCGTTTCACAATACACAACACATCTGTTATTTCGATGATAACAGATGTTATGCTGAAATTGTAATAACTTGTGAGTTAACTGTATTCAAAACTTTATAGTTACACACATTCCAATAACTTAATCTGCTACCATTATCCCTTCAAATTGGTTTAGCCCTGCAGAAGTTGGAGAAAATCAAATATTCACTGTGTTTGCTTTGTGCATATATACAAAAATCACATCATGATTTATCTCTCCTGGTATTAATCCTGTCTTCCTTGGAAAGATGGGACAGAAATCATAACAGCATCAACAATCCCTCCTCTCTTTACTCATGAAGATGGATTTCATGGCCAATTCAGGATTATTATGCACACGTCTAAGTGCAAGCATTTCTAGGCGCCTTGTGAATCCAATCTGCATTTCCAGCCATTTACCGTGTAAATAAATGGCCCTTCCTCTGATCTCAGAACACAAGCCCCTGCCCCTGTGGCCATTGTGTCTTTCATTAGGGAAGCATCCCACTTTGGTCCCAAAGTCAAGCACCTTTTCACTCTCTCCAGCTTCTCCTTTGGCATTCTCCCCACCCACCCACCCGCCAACCCCCCGGAAGGCAAGCCCCATGCCGAAACATGTGTGCCAAGGTGCAAAATCAGCAGTCGCCAGTGGGACTATCTGGGAGGGGATCTGGTCAGGAGACTTCTAGTGCTTTCCATACTGCTACCAGGCAGAAGAATTGCGCAATCACAGGGAGTCAAATCCTGCATGGGGCTCTGTGTCTCTGACCACATTCAAAGGGTTATGGGAAGGGGAAGGGGAGAGTGCTGCAAGGCCAGAAAATATCACAGGGGAGCCCAGTGCCAAGCCAGGCCTTGGAAGGGGCTTGGAATTGGGGCTGCTGAAACTTGGTGAGAGGGCACCCAATACAGCCAGTCCTCCTGAGCCAGACATCAGGGAGAGCCACATGAAGGGACAGAGCAGGCGCTGGCCTCCTCTCACTGATCTGCCGAGGCCAGGCTCGTGCCACCCTGCAGAGACAGTCCTCCCTCTACCATCCCCGTTTGTTGCAGTGCCAGGGCTTTTGTCCTGAGCTAAATAACCATCCTGTTGCTTATTTTGAAACAGGATCTCACTAAGTTGTCCAGGTGAGGCTTGAACTTGTGATCCTCCTGCACAAACCTCCGAGACTGTGGAACCGACAGGCTGGGCCACGATGCTTGTTCGTACTGTTAGCATCTTTGGAATGCTACATAGAAAACATAGATCTTTTCTCTCAATGCAACACTGGGCCCACTAGGCACACCACCAATGCCTGGCGAATTGAAGCTGATGACAGGGTGCTCTCACTAGCGGGGGCTTTTTGGCCTGCACTGTGTCCTGCTAATGACAGGTCAGGACACAGTCTCCTCACTTGCTATAAAGTCCTCGTGGAGGGTGATAAATTTCATGCAGTCTTCAAGGATAACAGAAAATAAGATAGGGTGTGTATACTCCACGAGAAACAACATATTGGGTGTTTAAAAGAAAATGGAAACAAAGGAAAACAATGATTAAATGTGTGGTTTGTAAAGAAATTCTGCTAGAAAGAGAAAAACTTTTGAGAGTATTCATTCTAAATCTATTGGTGTTTAAAAGTCTAACTGGCTTGGGTGTATGTGGAAAACTCACTTAGGGAGCAGATCCAACTTCTGAGCACACGTGCTTGATGTTTTACTTAATCAGATGAGGCTGGGAAGAACGGATCATTGTTATCAAAAACAACGAACGAGTTAAATACAAACAGAGAGTGCCAACAGAGCCGGGAGTCGGGGGCCAACCAGGGAGGGATTCATGCCACAAATCTAAGTAAGAAAATTTAAGGGACCTCAGAGAAAGCCCAGTGGGATAAACCTTTGGAGAGGAGCGCAAGGGGCTGGGGTGGCAGAGCTGGGAAAGGTGACTGCGAGGCTGCCACGGCCCCCGGAGGCACAGGGGAGGCAGAGACGGGCTTTGCTGCTGTTCTTACACTTCTTAAAGACTCAGGTGCAGTCCTCGCCGCCCCGCTGCCTGGCTTCAGCGGGGAGACAGGGACCCCATGGGAACCATCCTAACCTTTGGAAAAGTGCCGTCCCTGACCCCATACTGTCTCGTGTAGACAGGAGTACGTGCTGGCAGCAACCAGATGGTCCCATGAAGAAGATCTAAGGGGAGATTTTTAGGAAACCCCAAGCTGGGCAGTTTGTCCTTCCCAGCTCTTGGGTCCATACCTATCACTTGATAAGTTACCCCTCCAATAAAGCTGGGCTTGATTCCCCTGCGTAATGAGTTCTTCACTCAGATCTAGAGTCCTCGTGGAGTCACTGCCAACCTGCACCATTCTGTCCTCTTGGGGCAGAAGCCAAGGACATTCTGACCCTGACGATGCTGTTTGTTGAGGGTCATTAGTGCTGCTGCCCCGGGTGAGGCATGCTAGCCTGCAGCCCTGACGCTCTGCCACCTCCACCACTCTGAGCTCATCTCTGCTGAACACGAGGCCTCGCCCACTGCAGAATAAAGGGTCTGCACAGGCCAGAGAGTCTCAGCTGCATGCAGGAATACAGATCCAGCTGCCTTCAGAGCAACAGGGGTCTCTACCTAGCTGCATCTTGCATCTTGGTGACTGGCTGGATGACTTCCGGTGGACACTGAATCTTTTATCTTCTCTCTGTCCTCGTGTTCTGACTTCTGTCTCCCTCCTGGGCATGCTGTCCACCCAGCTGACACTTCCAGCAGACTCTGGCCTTTCCTAGCCCAGGGTGTCCCTCTGACCACCACCCTCTCTCCTGCCACCAGCCTGGGCTCATCGCCTGCATGTGTAGACCACTTCTGTCTAGAAAAGAAGCCCCTAATGGGGAGCACACACCAACCCCCATGGAGGATCTGAAGCACACCAGGCTCTTCTCCAAAGATGAGAAGCGTGATGCTCACTGTTCCAAGGGCTACAGTCCTGTAGGTGCCCCTGGGGATCAATAGGAAACCCTAACTCAGCCATGGAAAGACTCAGATCATAACAGGATGAGAGCGCCCCAAGGGGCAGCGCAGGGGAAGTGAGCCAGGCTTCTTTGAGAAGGAAACAACTAAAATGAGTCCTTAGGGAGAAAGAGAAGTCAGCTGGGCTGGGGTGTGGGCAGGAAAAGTGGACATGTGGAGGCCCACCTGAGCAGCTCTCCTTGAAAGAACCACAGTCATCTCCTATTGGCTATTCCTGACCCTCTATCCATGTATTGATGTGTATAGATCAGAGCTGAAGCTGCAGACCCCAAAACATTAGATAGTATCTCAATGATATAATGCAAATTACTTTTTCTGCATAACCTTCTCTCTTTATATGACAGAGGTACATGCAGGCCTCCTACCCAGCCCAGCTCACAGTGCTTACCTACTTCCTGCCATTCTGTCATTCATCCTCAAGCCACTTCTCCTGAGTGACTGAATAAAACTCTGGTAGGCCCTGGGTCGAGGCCTTTGCTCTGGGTAGCCATCACCATGGCTGGACTTAGGACCCCTTGACTCCCCTTAATTATAAATATGCCTTAGTGTCTTTATTCTCACTATAGGTTGCACTGGAAGTGGTAGGTTGGAATTAACTTGATGGCATTCCAATAACTTATCCATGGGATTACAAATATAAACTTCCTGGACTGACACAAGGACCAAATAGGGCTCCCTATAGAGAGAGATGTTTCCAAGAAAGTGGGTTAGCGCATTCAAGGGCCGGGAGGAAGACAGCATGGAGCATTCTGCAGCCCGCAGGTCACACAGGCAGAAAGGACACAAAGACATCCAGGGCCACTGTCTACACCAAGAATGAAGACGTAACCAGAGCTGGACTGTGAGAAGTCTTGTAAGTTTGGCCAGGGACAGGGGCCTTTATCTGGCTGTGCTGGTTTGTATCTGATGTCTCCCCAAAGGGTCATGTGCTCCAGGTGGGACTTTAGGAAGATGATCAGATTATAGGGTCTGATAGGTGACTTACTGTAAAGAGCTGAGCTCCTGCTGGATGAGGCTGTCACTGGGGACGTGACCTAGAGAGATTTGTGTCCCTCCCCACACCCTCCTTTCACTTTCTCTCTGCCTCCTGCAGGCCACTGTTGGGAGCAGAGGAAGCCAGGAAATGGATCAAATGTGTGTAGGTGGGACTAGGCCTCAGTGCTTAAAGCAAACAAGCTACCTCAGTTCTGGGATAAACATCCTGTCTGGATAAGGTCATCTATTAGTTGTTAGGCAACCTCACATGTTACTAACTTTGCAAAAGTATAGATAGAGGATCATTTTTGTTGTGTGTAGTGTTAGTGTTGCCCATCAGGCAAACCAGCAACCACCTAGCCCAGCTTTTGTCTTTTTGTCTATCTTTTCTCATTCTGGCTGCCATTTCTCCCCTGGTAGAACTGATCGCAGTAAGACCAATGGATCCCTACACACCATGGTGTGAACACCCTTTCCTCTGTCCTGTCTCTCCACCGAGTTCTGCTGACTTAGAGCTGCCAGACTATGGACCTACACACCTGTAAACCATGAGCCAAAACAAGCCTCTCCTTTAAATTGTGGGCAATGGACAGTGTGCCTCAGCCAGGAGAGAAAAAAACAGGACCCTGAGAGACACCGGAAAGCCACTGAAGCTGTTTTTAGCAAGGGACCCCAAACTGTAGGCGAGCGAGACTGGAGGCTGCCTCACTAGGAAGTGGTCATTGAGCAGCACTGGAAGCCATGGAGGGGAAAAGAGCACAAGCCGGGCAGGAAGAAAGGTCATTCCTGGGTTTCTAATCTGGGGGAGGGGGATGGTTGTGGTTCCTCTAGGAGGGACAGGGACCTACGAGGAGGGACAGGGATCAAGCATGAGCCAGAGGTTGCCTATGAGGCCTACAGGGGGAAGCCTTACTCAGCCAGATATGGATTTAGGGTGCAGGCACCTCATAGAGTTCAACTTGCACTTCCCCCTGGATTGCAAATCCTGCTCCCTCTGTGAGATAGTCTGTTTCCTTCTCTCTTCAGGCACCCTGATCTCACTCACTTGGAATAATAGCAAGCAAGCGAGAAGGTGCTAACTACTCTCCTTTTTGTGAAAAAGGATAATCTCTTTCAAAGACTGGTGCCCCTACTCATGCCTGTCCTTATGTCTTAGCAGCCAGAACTGGTTCCTGGGGCCAGACTAGAGGGTTTTTGCTCTGGAAAGGCAGAATGGAAACCATGAGTGGCTGTGGCCAATCGTAACCCAAGCCCTGGGGCTGCGCAGAGCCTGCCTCCCTGCACTCCCTGCTGGTGGAGAGCCCTTGCTGGTCCTCGTCTCAGTACAGGACGTTTATATTTGTAATCCCATGGATAAGTTATTGGAATCCCATCCAGTTAATTCCAATCTACCACACCCAGTGCAACCCACAGAGAGAATTAAAACACTAAGTCATATTTGTAGTTCTGGGAAGCCAAGGGGTCCCGAGCCCAGCCATGGTGATGGCTGTCCACACTTGACTGGACAGCCTCGACTCTAGGTGGAACTTGGGTTTTATTCAGTCATGAGAAAAGGACTGGCTTCAGGATGAAGGACTGTGAGACATGGCAGGAAATAAGCGAGTGCTGTGAGCTGGGCTAGGTAGGAGAGAAGGATGTGTAGAGAGTAACCTGCATTACACACAGAGGTAGTATCTAATGTTTTGGGGTCGGGGCTTCAGCTCTGATGTGTAATCTTTCAAGTCCCAGGAAGTCATAGCCTCTATCTTGAGGCCCAATCCCAGCCAACAGTGTGGGGCACTGGCTCTTCATCTCATATCGACCTGGCTCACACCAGAGAGCAGCAGGTGGGGGCAACTGGGGAAACACACATACTGTCTTCAAAGACAACCATCAGCACCTGGGCTAGACCCATATGCATTACTTAGAGCCAATTGAAGGGATAAGGAAAAGTCCTAGCCAGCTCTNTACATATCAATACATGGAAATAGGGTCAGCCAAAATGGAGACGATTGCTCTTCTTCCAAGAAGAGTTGCCCAGGTGGTCCTCCACAATCTCTTCCCAAGTGTAAGGGAACAAAAGCCATGCTCAGGAGGAGTGAGGCTATGCTGTGGCAGCTGAAAAAAACAGCGTCCCTCCTACCACATGTCCAGTGCAAGATGGAGATGTCACTGAATGGTGATGGCCATCTTTGTGGGAACAAGATTCATAGATGACCCAGCTCCTCTGTGCTTCCTGGGTTGTGCTGGCAGGAGATGAGAACCCTTGCTGTCTCAAACTGACAATGAACCATGAGAGAGGTTCCTGGATCCCTCACCACCATCCAGGGCCAGGAATTGGAGCCCTTTGAGGGTCCAAAAGAAGAGTAGAACCCGCTGTTGGACAGTAGCCTTAATCACCCAATCCTCAATGTGGAGAAATCCAAGGATACCCCTGACATGGAAACCATTTCATTTTTGCTCTTCTTTGATTGACAAATAATCCATCTTTATAATGAATTAAAACCTCCCTCTGCCGCATCTGAACCCTGTCCTCCATCCTCACGGAACTGTTTTTCATCTTTCTAATGCTAGACTTTCAGCTCTTTAAAGATAATTATCATGCCCTCTCAGGTCCTCGTTTTAACAAATTGAATCAAAATTTCAATTAGTAGTTCAAAATTTCAAGCATCTGAAAACATAACGGCATTAAATTGGAAGTTTGCAAAAGTAGAGCCCTTTGGGTTAGCTTCCAAGGGGGAGATCCAAGCTGGCACTTTGGATCAGACAAAAAGACAACGGGTAAAAGATGCAAGCTCCTGTCTGAAACTGGGGACAGAGCACCACGTGATATCAGATGTCTTTTTCTCCTCTGACTCAAATTAAGTGTGAAATTCTCATTCCTCAGTTGCCACTCACTTCCAGCCTGATAGAGTAAAGATATTTCTGCAGTTCCCTTCTTTGGCTGCAGAACGAAGCATGAAAGAAAACACACAAAGAAAGCTTGAAATTCCTCTGATTCTACTAATTGACTCATCTTATGTTTAGACAAGTGTTATCTGAGGCTGAATTATAGAGTCTTAATTCAAACCGAGACTCTTAGAATCTATGACTAATGAATCTTTCTTTTGCAGAAGTGTTTCTTAATACAGCCACTTAACTGAAAAGCCAGAAGAGATGGCAAACACAACTTCCCTTCTTTCTGCGATGCGCTTATGAATTGTGGGTTAATTGCACAACGAGGCAGCCGGTCAACACCTGCCTGGAGATTTGCATACTCGGAGCCATCTATCATCTCCCACCTGATCCAGACTTTGTTGAAGCCGTGGTGTTTCACCAAGTCTGGAAGGTCAGTCCCATTTGTCAAAGCAGGGACAGTCCCTTTGTCTCCGCCAGCCTTATCTGGGTTGTAGGGTTGCTCAAGGACATCATCTGCCTTCCAATCAGTACAGCCTCAAGAAAGTGGAGCTGTGGAAACAGCAGTCTTTGTATTCATCATTTCTAGCATCTACTGTTGTTCTTCTTAACAGGCCGGAGTCTCCAGTCTGGTAAGACCAAGCCAGCCATGACTCACAAGGCCCTGGGAGTTTAGTTCCGTGAGATGTGTTCACTGTACAAAATTAACTTCTAGAGGGTTTTAAGGACTGTGTTCATTTCATCAGAGAGTAGGCAGAGAAGGCCTTTGAGGTCATGAGATGGAAGGTGCTATCGCTGATAAAGAGAACACTGATGCTGTCCGATAGGGGACACGCATAACAAGTTTACTTGTCTTGCAAATGTTTATTGAGCACTTACTATCTAGCAAACCCTGATAGACACTAAAAACCACAATGATGATCATAACAGTCCTATTCCCTGTTCTTTGGGGGCCCCCACTTCAGTGGGTTCACCTGGCATTAATCACATCCATCACCATATTCAGGCAGTGCTTATGAAGGGCCTAGTTCTATCCTACAAAGCTGTGCATTCAACTGAACGAAGCATTCACCACCCTCAACCCCACCTGACAGCTGAGAAAATCAAGTTACGGAGATGGACAAACCTGTCTTCCATCTCCCAACCAGCTCCTGAAAGCACCAGGCACAGATACAGGCAGAGGACTCGGCCCTCGGCCCTGTCCCCCCAGTACTGATAGCCCCAGTTGAAGAGCGGGAGGTACAGTGGATTTCTTGCTCAGTGTATGTAATATAACCTGCTGCCTATAATCCAAATGCCTCTGACTCAAGGGAAAACGGCGCTTCCTGCTGGCCCTGCCCTCCTCATGGGCAGAGCGCAGGGCCAGGCTAGTGCAGGGCTCAGTCACGGGACAAAGGACGTTACTTTCATGTTGTCTAGTGATATAAGACAAACCCAGGATACCCAGGGACAGACTCACACTCTCAGGACCAGAGAGGGCTTCCGGAAGCACAGCTCCACATGGAAAGAGAAAACCTGAGGCCCCAGGGTGAGTCCTGGTCAGAGGCGCCAAACTCCTGACCTCACAGGCGACCTCAAGGCCCTCCACAAAGGAGCCCCAGCCAGAGGCAGCCAGTGAGGAACGTCCTGTTCTATGTCTGTCCTTTAAGCAGAATCCTTCGCTTCAGCATTTCCCCCTTCAAGGCACTCTCGCCAGTGACTGCGTTACTTCCTGCAGGGGAAGCCTGAATTTCCCTCATCCACAGCAACGTGGGTGAGCTTGCTCTGCTCTCACTTCAGTGACACTGCGAGGGGCAATTTGGTGGCTCTCAGAGTATCCTTCCTGGAGCCAAGAACTGGTCCTTCCTGAACACCTAAAGGCAGCTCTTAATCTGCAGATTTGCAAATGGATTTTTCCCCTGCATGGAACTCAGCCTTTTGTGAAGTATCCAGAATATTCAGACGCATGAAATCTTTGAACTAAGGAAAATGTGGCTGTAAAATGAGCCCTCTCACCAGTCCACGATAGACAAAGGGGCAGCCATTTAGGGGACTGGTGTCACGTCTTTCATTAGAACGCTGCCTGCCAGCGTTGCTCCTAAAAATAGTCATCACACCCACGGAGGCCTGGCGCTGGCACAGACCGCTGCCCGTACCAGGATCCTCCTTTTTGGCAGCTTCTTAAATTACAGGAATTTTAACTAAATTCGAAAGTTTGCCACTTTGTTCCTCGTGAGAGAAAAGCTTTCAAGGCAGAGTTCCCGAAGCACAGGCTCCGCTCCGTTTGGAGAGAACAGAAAAACGTTGCTTTTGCTCCTAAGCATAGAAAAATGGAAGCTCAAGGAGGTTTAGAACAAACGGAACCTCCTACTGATGCGTGCTTGGGCAGTCAGTTTCTTCACAGGTTTATTTCCTTTTCCGTGAGCCTCTTGGCTCATGTTTCATCAGCGCTGGACCACGGAATGATAGACGCCACCTTTTGGACAAGGTAAAGATCCCTTAAAAACTCATTGTCTTACAGCACAGCTCCGCCTTGCAAAGTGTTGGTATTTTTCCACGCAGAAAGTTTTAATGACTCTCGAACACACAGCAGAGAATGCCAAGTAAATAAACAATGGAAAATCTGCTTGGCAGATCCAGGAAGGGTTTCCTGCGCACCCGTTCCAAATTCCTCATCTTAGTTTTTAGGCTTCTCCTCTGAGCCTTTGACGGAGTCTTGGATTTTCCTATTTCTAGCATCAGCTGTTGGGAAGCTCTAAATACAAATTCTATTCGCATTTTCTAGTATGCTTTCTTATGTATTTTATATTTTTAGGGTACCTTCCCCTGCCGCTGTCTCACTATGGCTCTTACATCGAACAGGCTGGCTGTGTGCTCAGGGGGCCGTCAGGACAGGGTTTGTGTTTAGGTAACCAGCAGTAGGACCCACAGTTAATTTTCCTACACAGCTGCTGTTATTGTGGTGGCAATTTGTCTTTCACTCTAATAAATTATTTTTATTTTTATTTCAGTATGAACCTGTTTTTCTCCATGACGCTTGTATCTTAGAGTATGTGTGTATTCCTATCTCGAAGTCCAAACATATTAACATATTATACAATACTGACAAAGACATCATTTTTAAAAGGGGGTTTACAAACCTGAATATTAATATTTTAGTATTTTGCTGGGTCTGGACTGACTGCTTCACACGGGTTTTGAAGGAGTGCCTCCTCCGCTGAACCCAGTGGGAAGTTCATATGTAGTTGAGTGGCATTCAAGGCCCTCCATCATCGAGTTCCTCTGGAATGTGATCTACCTCTGTTTCCTCGCTTACAATCAGACTGGGCCACGGATGCCCCGGAACCCCACGATTGCTCAACAGGCCTTGGGGCCAGGCTGCGCATAGAGTAAGGTTGCTCCTTGTTTCCAGCTGACGTATTCTAGGGAAGTCGTTTCTTTCCCTCAGCTTTGTCCTGAGTGCAGTGAGGGAAATAAAGACAGCTGCATTCATGTTGCATTGGGAAACCAGAGTGAGATCACACGTGGTCAAATGCCTCGTGGGCAGGAGTCCTGTGGACGTGTGGACCCCAGTGTACTCCATGGACACCTGAGGTCAGGGCACAAGAAGAGAGATGCGAGGCGGAGTTTCAAACTTGTCTCACAAGTAAATGCAAGACATCATCTTCTACCAGGTCTTTTATTTAGCTACTTGTGAGTCCCTTGAGCTCTTATCGGCTTATTAACACATCAAAAATAAAAGTTTTAAACATCCATGATCTACGAAATGAATGACGTTTGACTTCAGGGGAAAAAAAATGATTCAGGGTAGATTTAGGAGACTGGCAGGCCCTGACCAAGAAAGAACGGATTCCTTTCCCTGAGATGAGTAAGAGCAGGGAAAGCCAGCTGGGGTGGTAAAATTGAAAGTCCAGAGTGAGGCATGATGGTGGGTGGTACTGCTTGCTAACTCATGAGGGTGTGGGCAAGGCCACTAGGTGTGATCTGGGCTTGTTGGAGACATGGGCTGATGACAAAACTTAGGAGTGAAACGCTTCTCTATCTTCTAGGGCTGGCTCCCATGCCTCCCATGTGCCCCACGTTTCTCCACCCCTGAATGTGATAACACTTTCTATGCACCAGCCCACCTCTCTTTTATTTCATGTGAACCTTGGGAACTAGACAATAGACTTTTTTTCTGACACAGGGTCTCACTATATATCTCAGGCTGACCTTGAACTTGCTGTGTGGATACCCTGACCTGGAACTCATAGCAATCCTCCTGCCTCAGCCTCCCAAGTGCTGGGATTACAGGCATGTGCCATCACGCTGGGTGATGATAGACTTCTTGAGGGTGAAGATGAATGTCACTTTCATCTTTATGTCCTCAAAGTGTCCGGCACCGTGGTTTGTGCATATTTGGTACTCAAGAAAAAACTGTTTGATTAATTAATCCTCTATGTATAACTGGTTCAGCAAGATTCCATGATAAAAATCATTTCAGAATGTTTGAATGAACAATCAGTGGATCCCAGAGGTCACACTGAAATATCTGGATAGAATCCACGTGTGTCCCCCGCATCAATAAGAGAAGGCTCATCCCCTCTGCCTAGTCAAGCCAGGTATTGACTGAAATCCCCGAATGCCCATCAGAGATCAGCCCCACCTTGCCAACCCCCGGGGTTCTACTGCCCATCATTCTGTCTCCTCCTGTCCCCATGTGCCACCCCAGCCAACTTCACCAAGGCGGTCAGACTGCAAGGCAACAGCAAGATGCTCTGACCCGTCCCTGCTGCTGTGACCCGGAACCTGCCACGTGCACCCTTCTCCCTTCTCCCGCCACACCGCAGAGTTGCTCCCAATAGGAGTCCTGAGAGACTCGTGCTTGGCACAAAGGCGGCTGTATCTCACAGCTGAGTAGCTGGCACCTGCCCACGTGAAGTCTCGGGAGCCGGGCCTTCTGCCCACTTCCACACTACACAAGGGTCTTGGAAAATGAGGGGAGGCGGGGTGATGGGACACGGAGATTGAGCTGCTCCCCGGGACGTGGAGAGTGAGCTGTGCCCCGGGACAGGCCTTGCGGGCTAGGAGCCCCGCCCAGCCTGGCAGCAGACAGCGCTTCCTCTCAGCAGACCTCCCTGCTCTGGGTCTGCGCTGACAGAGAGGCCCACCGTGCTGGCCTCAACCGTTCATTTGTAAACAAAATTTGGTTTCCAAAGTTCTTGAAAGTTTTCTACTCCTTTATCAAGCAGTTCTCATTTTTAAATGTGTCAGAAAGTTAGACACCTCCATTCTTCCTGCTGGGCAGCGGTGGTGGTGATAAGGTGCTGGCTCTGGACCTGTTGAGAGGGTTTCACTAGGGGCCCTCTGTAAATCCGACCTGTATTAAATCAAGTTCTTGTTATTTACTTCTAAGTATCCTCTTCTCTCTTTCTTTGCATGGGGGAAGCTAAAGACGAATATCAACACAAGGTAGAGAGATTTTTTTCCCCCTCATTTAAAGATAAAGGAATATTTTGTCTGAGCCAAGTGTCCAAATTAGATTAGAGGATGGCAAATCTGAAGACTTCCTGGTACAAAGAGAGGGAAATTGGGCCGAGGATATAAGTCAGCAGCACAGTACCTACGTGGCAAGTGCAAGGTCCTGAGTTTGATGGGGGTTGGGGGAGAAGGAAGGAAGGAAGGAAGGAA
>NDGN011437337.1:0-11314 GCA_002564285.1 Tympanoctomys barrerae
CTCTAGGCTGAGGCAGGATGGCTGGCTGTCTACTTAGGCCCCAGCAACACCAACTGAATCAAGTCCCTATGCTTCTCCAGGCCTCTGTTTCCTCCTCTGTAAGGGATAATGATTCCTGTTCTCGAGAGGGAGCAGGACAATCCCATAAACCTTAAAATAAATAAGGAAATAAAGGGTATTCACTCTGTACAACTCCTGGGGCCCAAGGCACTCTGTTGTTGTTGGGATTTGGGGAGAGGGGTTTGGAATACGGAAACACATCGACTCCTAGAACTTCCTTATTCTTCTGTCTTATTTTTCTCAGAAGGGCGAGTCCTGGCAGCATCCTCCAGGCCTATAACTCTCCCTAAGACTCTTCCCCCTCTGCCCTTCATGAGCCCCATGTCAGGGGTGGAGGAGGGCCCTTGATCCCTTTGACAGAGTCAAGCAGTTGATTGGGGCCCCTCCTCACCTGCCTCCTGCAGGCAGTCCTGGAGTCCAGGGGGGCCCCGAGTCTGTTCTGTACCCCTGGGGCAGATAACTAGGGCTACCTTCTTACTTTCTCCTGCTGGCTGGGACCCTCCACAGAGCCCAGCTCTAGCCTTCCCAGAACTGTGCTAGCTTCCTCTGCCCAGTGAGGTTGGGGAGGGTTATAAGGGTCTGCATTAATCCTCAAGCCACTCTTCCTGGGCATCAAAGCTGGGAAGCCCAGTGATGCTTCAAGGAAGCACACAGAGACTCTTCGTAGAGGCGTGCCCTCCCTCCCACCTGTACACCCTCACTCAAGCACCTGTGCAATAATCCACCTGGACATCCCCTCTCCAGGGGAGTCCCCTCAACTCCCCATTGCTTTAGACATGCCCTCTACACACTGTGGTCCCCCTTCTCTTAGGCCTCAGCAAACTGTGCTAGCTCTGCGCAGTTAGAGACCTGGGCCCCCTATAGCACCTGTGGCTCTCCAGGCTGTGCCCACCTGGCATGGGTGGAAGAGCAGCTGGGGGAGATCCTGCTCCTGTGTAAGCTCCTTCCCTCCCTGTTTCAGCTCTGAGGCCCTGCTCCCTTTGAAGGGCCAGAGGCCTGGAGGGGAAGGCGGGCTGAGCATTCCTGGCTCCCTTTCATCTGCTGGGCCTGCCCTCCAGCTCAGGTCCCAGCATGGCAGAAAGGTCCACTTCCCTGGTGCACTTTCTCTCAGGCCTCCACCTGGAGGGGTCCCCCTCCGGAGGCTCAGGAACTGGGAGAGTGTGTCATGCCCAGGGTCCTGGACCGCTGTTAACTTTTCCAGGCCTGGCCAGCCTTCTTCCCCAAGGTTGGCTTCTCCTTCCTTTTTCCCACTTCCCCCAGGGAAGGGGATAGCAAATGAGTGGTGAGGGGAGCTCTGTGGACGCTGTAAAATAGGGCAACTGTTGTCACCCCAGGATGTGACCAGGAGGAAGTAGATGTTTAACAGGTGCTTAATTACAAGTCCCCCTGGCCACTGTGCACTACTCTCAGGACAGGGAAGAGCTTGGGTGAAGGCTGGGTAATGCCTGGGTAGGCCATCCTGTCACCCCGCTAATTAGGGTTACTGGGGCTCCTCCCCAAGGCGGGGACCAGGCCCCCTCCCTCCCATAGAAATAACTCCGGCTGTTCCCCAGCTGGGCACTCACTGCACCTTCCTGCCACCCCGGGCAGTGTCTGGGCCCTCAGCTCCCCCTCCCTCCACCTGCCCCTTCCACCTACCACCATCACCACCACTACCACCGGCCCCCAGGAAACCAGCCCAGACGGAGCCGACACCAAGCCCAGAGACATGCGAGTCCGAGGAACATTCCATCTCCTGCTTGTGTGCCTGAGCCCAGGTATGGGGCCGGGCAGTGGGCAGGGAAAGGGGCAGCCAGGGCTCACCTAGTGCCTGCCTCCCCTCACACCACCCTGGTTCTGATGCTGCCAAAGGGGCCTCTGCCCAGGACAGCCTGAACCCAAAAGTTTAGGGCAGGATCTTCCGGGCATCTGAGAGCCAGTGGGGCTCACATGTGTGCAGGTACCTTGTGTGCTGGGTCCATGCTGGGACCTGGAGGATAGGGCTTGCTCAGTTATGTGTGGGAGCTGGAGGTGGGGTAGGAGTCAGGTGAGCAGCGGCCCTGGGTGGGGGCTGAGGAGGAGCCTGAGAAGGATCAGTTTCCATCAAGACAGTCCCTTGCCATTGAGTGGGAGGAGCTGCTTTCAAGGCCAAAGTTCTGCGCAGGGCAGAGGAGTTTTGTGTTATGAGAGGCTACGTCTTGGTGGGCTGTTTCCATCACGAAAGATGACAGCTTAGGTCTGACACCTCCATGCTGGGTCCCCTGTGCTTTGAGATTCCCCTCCAGGATGAGGCCAGAGGAAGAAGGGGACAAAAGGTATTTCCCTGGGCCTCTTCATCCCACTGGGGTACTCCCGGAGGGCAGGACTTAGGTTTGGATATTGTGGCACCCTGCCCAGGCCAGGCAAGTCCCAGCAAGGGCCATTCTGTTGTGTATTATTGAAATAGCTTTATGTTGTTCCTGGGGTCTGGATTTGGGATGAAGGAGTATCAGGAAGGAATGTGGGAAGGGGACTGTGTTAGCCCGTGTGTGTGCGCGCGCGTGTGTATATGCACACGTATGTGCGTGGCTATTGGCATTTCTGGCAGGATGCCTGTAACACTCATGTCTTGTGAGTTTGGCTGGCAGAGCCCACCCAGGGTGCTTGGCTAAGCTCTGGGGAGCTGGGACATTTTCATGTTCTGTGTGGACACATGCAGCTGTTCAGCTGCTTTTTTCTATCTTCCTTTCTCCTTGCTCACCTTCCTGTCTGGAAGCTGCCTGAAAATTCAAAGAGGATTTACAGTTGAAAGTAGCTACTGCTACTGAAGGGACACCTCCTTGACAGTGCCAGCCCCTAGTGATTTTGTGGGGGAGACAATGGCCACTGTCTTTCGTGGGGAACAGCAGGTGATCCCCTATTCTTAGTAGCTAGCTCTCTTCCAAGGTGACTTTATTTCTTTCTCCAGTCTCCCTCTTCCCTCATGCTCCATGGCTCCAGCAAGTGCCTCCTTAGTGTCCCAGCAAGAGGAAGCATAGTGACACAATAGGAACAACTTCCTAACAGGAGGGAGGAGGTGCAAAAGGCTGGAACCCTTGGGAGGAGGCTGAGAAAGCTTCTGAGAATGAGAAGATGGGGTGAGGCTAGGACAATTGAAGAAAGGCACTCAGAGCAGGGTGGAGGCATATAGCCTGTTCTTCCTTCCCGAGCCCCTTTCTCTGAATCCTCCTGCTCCTGCCTGCCTGGCCTCCATGGTGTGGGAAGCATCCTCCCTGTTGCCAGCTGCTTTCAGTGGCTCTGCCCCAGGGCGGGGCCTCTGCTCTCACCTGAGTTCTGGCTCATCCTCAGCTTCCCAGGTACTGCAGCAGGATCTGGCAGATAGCATCAGGATCCTTATCTCAGGAATGAGCTGGTTTTCTCTTGGCCTGGGGCAGGAGGAGGCTTCACCAGGTCCCGTTAGCACCTCTGCCGCTGCCAGCAGCCAGCCAGCTGAGTCTGGGCCTCTGCCGTTTAGCCGGGTTAGGGCATGGCAGATGGCCCAACCAGCATCCCAAAGGACAAGTTCAAGTCCCTGAGAAGCTAGAAGAGCCCTTGTTTGCCTCTCTGGAGCCAGGCTCCACCTGGCAGGTAGGGCTTCTGCAGATATGTCTGGTCTTGAATGTACGAACCTGAAACCATAGGAGCATGCAGTGGGTGTGTCTCTGGATTCACATATCCTGTGCTTGCCTGCAAATGCGAATCTGTGTTGGTATAGACCTGTCAGTGCTTCTGTGTGTGACAAGGAGGACTGCACAGGAATACATCTGTATTTGGAACGCTTGAAAGACTTTGTCTGTGTGTCAATTTGCTTTGCCCCGGATGCTGAAATAGTGTATGTGAGATGCCCCGAGGTGTGCAGTGTCCCAAGCCAAACAGGACAATTGCTAAGACTTGGGGCTGGGACTCACAGGCCATGCTGACTTAAAAGGTCCGGGATGGAAAGCTAGCCAGCAGGGTGAGGGGCCTGAGCAGGGAGTAGTGTTGCCAGAGACCTGAGGTAGGGCGCTGAGCACCCAGGGTGGGTCCCTGGGCACAGCCCCCTCTTATCCCTCTCTAGGTCTAACTGGTTTGTTTGGGCTAGTGATTGCCTGGGGCTTTGGGATGGGGAGGGAGAGGAGCTCAATCCTGAGCTTCTGGCTCCTGGCTCCTAACCCTGGCTGCTTGCCTCTGACTCAGTGAAAGGAGGGGTCCCAGTGCAGAAGCAGCTGTACTAAGCCACAAGGGAAAGGACACAGTCTGCAGCAGCAGCACAGGCCATCACGTCAGGCTTGCCCTGCAGAGGCACGCTGCCATGGTCCCAGGCATGCATCGTCACTACGGCACCTGAGCACAGGCAGGTCCAGGTCACAGCTGCCTGCTGTCAAGCAGGGCACACAATGTCACCAAGAGTACTCACACAGTTGGCACACATTGTCACATAGTCATACCCAAAGGTCCACAGATGCATACAATCATACCCAGAAACACACAGACAGACACATCCAGTCTATTGCTTCTCAGGCTCGAAACGAACCCAGAAATCCCTATACCTATCCTTCTGTTTTTGGCCATGAGCACCTCACTTGGCCCAGACAGGCCCAGGCACAGCCCAGACAGGTAGCTTTTAATCCCTAAGCTTCCTCCATTAGAACACTTAATACCTCTGGGTATCCCACATGCCTACACATAAACACAAATATAGACATATAAAAGATCACCCACACTGTCACATAAATATATAAGCAGATACCCCACACAGTCATGTGCATGAATATTCTTGGAGCTGCAAATGCTCATAAGCATACAATGTACATATGGGTATATAGTTTACACTGAAGCATGTATGCATACCTGTGAACATAACAGCTATGTGTATTTAACCAATATTCAGAGGCATACCCACACAGTCACAGAACATATACATGACTGTGAACATGCAAGACACTGCCCCATGAATAAGTGAGAAACACAAGTATGCACAGACATGCTCATACCTACACACACACACACACACACACACACACACACACACTTGCGTGCTTATGCAAGCACCTCACCCCGCCCCCCCATGGAAGCCCCACTAAGCCCTGGACAGCTGCAACAGAACAGTAGAGGCAGAGGCTGAAGCTGACTGTTGAACCTCTGGCCTTCACCCCTCACCCCAACTGCTTTGCCTTCCCCAGCACTGCTGTCTGCTGTACGGATCAACGGGGATGGCCAGGAAGTCCTATATCTGGCAGAAGGTGACAATGTGAGGCTGGGATGCCCTTACATCTTGGACCCTGAGGACTATGGTCCCAATACGCTGGACATTGAGTGGATGCAGGTCAACTCAGACCCCTCGTCTAGAGAGAACGTGGTGAGTGTTGGCCACAGGATTCAATTTACTTTGTACTTCACCCAGCAGCCAGCATCCTGAGAAGAAAAGGAGGGCAAGAAACAATCCAGGACCTGGGAATTCCCCCAATGCCTCTCAGGGAAGTGGGATAATTGTGCAGCTGGGAATCTAGCCAGGCAGTCTATCTCCTCTTAACCCATTCCAACGGGCAGGCCAGATACTGCTGCTGCCCTCAAGTTCCTGTCCTGTCCTGATGCTTTCCAAAGTTCTTGCCCTCATCAGACTTCACTCATTGCATCATCATCCTCATTTTCAAAAAAAGGAGTCTCATAGGAATTAAATGAATTGCCCAGAGCCACCAAGCTACATGGCTCCCTTGGTTCTACCTTTCTCACTACCTGTTTTCCTCTTCTTCACAGTTCCTTAGTTATCAGGACAAGAGGATCAACCACGGCAACCTCCCCCATTTGCAGCAGAGGGTCCGCTTTGCGGCTGCAGACCCCAGCCAGTATGATGCCTCCATCAACCTCATGAACCTGCAGGTATCTGACACAGCCACCTACGAATGTCGGGTGAAGAAGACCACCATGGCCACCCGGAAGGTCGTTGTCACTGTCCAAGGTATGGCCAGACTCCTCTAGCATGTCCTTCTCCAAGCTTTGGGGCCGAGAGCCACCTAGCCTCTGTGAGACTGCCTCTGCCTCGCAGTGGTCCTGGCTCACGACCACCTGCCTCCCTGCAGCACGCCCTGCAGTACCCATGTGCTGGAGTGAAGGCCACATGACGAAGGGCAACGATGTGGTGCTCAAGTGCTTTGCCAACGGGGGCTCCCAGCCACTGTCCTACAAGTGGGCCAAGATCAGCGGGCACATCCACCCCTACCGAGCAGGGTCCTACCATTCTCAGCACAGCTATCACTCTGAGCTCTCCTACCATGAGTCCTTCCATGGCTCCATAAACCAAGGTGAGCGGTCTAGTGGGGGCAGCGTGCAGAGGACTTTGGGACCTTGTGGGGTTTTCTTAGCTTCTCAGTGGCACCCAGTCCAACCTGGAAGAGCTGGAGGGCTCCTTCTCTGGGCCTGCTCAAGCAGCTCCTGTTGAGGGGAGCAGAGGAGGCAGAACTAGGGAGTCAGCCAAAAGCAGTGCGGTAATTCGAAAAGAGCTNGGAGTCAGCCAAAAGCAGTGCGGTAATTTGAAAAGAGCGCAATTTGAGATGAAGCTGGGCTAGGTCCTGGCTGGAACAAAGGCTAGCTAACTGCAATCTACAAGCCAGCGGCTTACCCTCTCTGTGCTTGGCTTCTTTACCCATAAGGGAATCCCAGCATCTCCCTTTCAGGGACTTGTAAGGGCTAAATGGAATGAGGGGTGTGATGCTCCTAGCACATAATCACAAAAAAGACGAACTGCGCTAGAAGGGACCTTACAGTCCCTCTGCTCCAACCCTGTTCTCACTGTACCAGTAAGGAGGCTCAGGGACGGAATGTATTTTTCCCTATGGTCACAGAGAGAATTTCTGGGAGAGGGGTACTTCCCTGCTCCCCATCTTAGCAGAGTTACAGTCTAAGCAGGGGGAGGGGATTTAGCCCAAGGGAACCTGTGTGTGTGTGTGTGTGTGTGTGTGTGTGTGTGTGTCCCATTCCCCACACCACAGGCACGGAGGCTGAGGTGGGGCCTTTCAGAGACCAAGCCTCTCTGTCACTATACCTAATGCTTTTCTAATTTCAGGTCTGAGCAATGGTGACCTGGTGTTGAAGGACATCTCTAGTGCAGACAACGGGCTGTATCAGTGCACAGTGGCCAATCACGTAGGCTACAGTGTCTGCGTGGTGGAGGTGAAGGTGTCAGGTAGGTGCATTGGTCCTGAGGCACCTTTGTTGGGAGGGCTGGGGCACGGGGTGCGGGTGGGGGTACCTGAGCTCTGCCTTGGAGCTGGAAGCTCTGGGAGAAGCAG
This sequence comes from Tympanoctomys barrerae, assembly GCA_002564285.1. NCBI lineage: Eukaryota > Metazoa > Chordata > Mammalia > Rodentia > Octodontidae > Tympanoctomys > Tympanoctomys barrerae. Next base: position 7,326 of record NDGN011437337.1, read on the forward strand.
CGGGCACATCCACTTGATGTGCATCTCCCACACCTTCCTTCCTGGCTGTCCCAGAACCGGAGACCCCCAGGGGTCCTGTCCCTCTTTCCCACAGACCCCTGCTGTGGCACCTCCTGGTCAGTCGGGCACTTGCCACGGGGTGAGATGGCTGACCCTCTTCCACCTCTCTCCACAGACTCCAGGCGTGTGGGCATGATCATCGGCGCCGTGCTGGGCTCTTTGCTCATGCTGGCCTGCCTGGCCTTGGGCATCTGGGGGCTCGTCGTCTGCTGCTGCGGGGGCCCCGGGTCTGGCGGCACCCGCGGTGCTTTCGGCTACGGCGTCGGCGGCGGGGTCGGCGGCGGGGCCTGCGGCGGCGACTTGGCTAGCGAGATCAGGTAAAACCTGATGCATGCTGCTCGCTGCTGCGCGGCAGGGGGCCGGCCCTGCTCTTCTCCCCCCTGGCTGCCACCGGCCGGCTTGGACCCCCACCCTAAACCTGCCCGCCATCGCCACGGAGTGCTGGGACCTCAGCATGTCGACCTGCCACTTGCCGCATGGCTTTTCTGTCCCCTTCCCCTGTCTCCACCTTCGCTCCCTGCTCTCCATCCCCTCCAGTCTTCCATCTGTCTGTCTGTCTGTCTGTTTTCCTAGACTGTAAGCTCCTGGAGGGCAGGACCTGTGTTTTATTTCCCCCCACATTTCCCTTGTATCGCGCCGGTGAGAACTTTGACCTGCTATTTAAGAAGTTAATAGTAAGAATAGTGCCAATAACTTATTAGAAACTAGAAATAAAAACAGAACAAGACTAGGAGTGCTAATGATTGCAATGCCTTGGGGATGGAGGGAAAGACCGAGCCGTGAGGGGCAGGCAGTGAGGGGAGACTTCGAGCTAGGCCCAAGGTCAGGGTTAGTGCAGGAATAAAAGAAGGAAAGGAAAGCAGCCTCGTGCCGAGGGCTTCCTCCTGCAGAGGCGGCATCTCCGCCAAACCTCAGGAAGGGTGGAGGGCGCCGGGAAGGGGCTGCTCACGGCGCGCGGTCCAGACACGCGTGGACACGCCGCGCCTGGAGGATGGGATCGGTGACTGCCCTCCTGCGGGGTCCCTGCAGGGTCGCCAGTCAGGAAGGTGCTGAGGGGAGAGTAGGTGCAGTCGAGGGAGAGAGACGAGAGCAGGTAGAGGAGGGAGGCGCGGGAGACAGGTTGCCACGAGCCTCCAGCTCTGCCCAGGCCTTGCCCACGCCGCGCCGCGGAGGAGCCGCTCACCCGCCCGCCTGTTGTTTTCCAGAGAGGACGCCTTGGCGCCCGGGTGCAAGGCCAGCGGGCGCGGCACCCGCGTCACCCAGCTCCTGGGGTACCCGACGCAGAACGTCAGCCGCTCCCTGCGCCGCAAGTACGCGCCCCCGCCCTGCGGCGGCCCGGAGGACGTGGCCCTAGCGCCCCGCACAGCCGCCTGCGAAGCGGGCCCTTCCCCGGTCTACGTCCAGGTCAAGAGCTCCGCGCCCGCCGAAGGCGCCGAGGGGCTGCAGCAGTGCAAAGACGGGCTTTTGGTGTGAGCGCGCCGGGCTGCGCCCCGGCCGGGTCTGGACCCGGGGCTCTCCGCCCTCAGCCGGGGACGCGTTCGGGCCTGCGCACTTCGCTCTCTCCCCCCCAGGCTGCTTGGCGTCTGGGGTTCGGGGAGGGCAGCTGAGGGATTCCCCTAGGGGAAAAAATAGGGAAGCACGGCCTCCTCCCCCAGAACCGGAGGGGGCCGGGAGGGATGGAGGAAGGCCGCCCCGAGCCCGCCTGCACCCCCAAGCTCCAGGGCTCGGGTGCGGGGCGGGGAGGAGGAGGAGCGCAGTCTGTGTGAGAGAGCGGCCCAGGCGCAGGCCAGGCGTCCCCAGTCCAAGCGGAGGGTCCCGGCCCGGTGGGTGAGGTTCTGGACTGAATTGTTTGCTGTGTTAGGTCTGAGCTCCAGGCAACAGTGTTAGCACAATAAAGAAACTTTAAGATTTGAGCCTCAGATAGCCGTCTTTTGTTCCACTAGGGAGAATTGGGCCTGGGCTAGGTGGACCCCAGCCGCCCGTGGGTGGGGGAAGTTGTTCCTTGCTGCCCGGCCTCACACACGTACTTCTCTCCTCTTCCCCTTCTTACTGGGAAAGGCAGAGCTGAAAGGAGCCATTTATCTTTCTCTATAATACAGATGGGGAAACTGAGGCCCAGGGCTGGACTTTAAATCCAGAACCCTACCTTTCATTTTCATTCTAGAATGTCAGAAGGGAAAGCAGGGAACTGCCAGAGGTGACTGTTCTCGGTATCCTCCTCTGTCCTCCAGCGTACCTAGTGTCGACTTTCTCACTCTCAGATATGTGTTTTCCTTTGAAACTGTCAGGAAGGAGTCCAGAGTCCAGAGTCACACTTGATGGGCAGAGAGACCGTGGAACCTGTGAAGGCCATGTAACCTAGCCCTCTTCTTGACCGGAAAAGGATCGAGTTTTCTGAGCAATCTTGAAACATCTAGTGTTATTAAATATTTTACTTTATTTATCCTTTACGACTGTTAGTCCTGCGAGGTTGTGCATTATCCTCATTATACAAAAGAGGCTCAGGAGGATTAGATATTTCCACCAAGGCAGCAAAGGTAGTAATTCAGGTTCTGGTCCAGGAATATTTGATTCTAGGACATCAGGCCGTTTCTCTGACACTTGAATTCTGGACAAAGGATAGCCCAATCTCTTCAGCTTACCACCTCTCAAAGCAGGCTGTTGTTTAGCAGAATGCTGCTTTTTATAGAATTCATATAGCTTTTATCCCATAGTCCAAGTTCTACTGTTAGGGAGTCCACAGCATCATATTTCCAATTTGGCTGCATATAGAGCCAAGTATTTGTCCTCTCTATATTGGGCAGTGGTATCAGGCACACAACTAACTAGATTTATGTCTGGTGTGGAGATAGGGATCTTCAGAAATGTGTACTACTTTAAGGTCACCTAGTTGTACCTGCCCTTCTCCAGTGACCTGCTTGTTTGAGAGTCCAGATTCTCCTGTTGTCTCTCTTCTTTGGGGAGAAGCTGGCTTACTTAATTCTTTTTGCTTCTACTCTAGGGCCACATGAAATGAGGTATGCATGGGCCTCAGAGCATCTGAGTTTAGGAAGCCCTGTAGCCCTGCCTGGTAATGTAGAACTAGGAAACCCTTGAGTTGGCTTGGGTGCTACACAGGGGCAGCGGCCCTTCGGGTCTGCCTTATTCAAGGGCCAGGGAGGAAAATAAGAGATAATGATAAGACCAAGGGAACTGGGGCCAGCTGAACTGGGGCAGGGAGGTGGGAGGACCTAGAGGATTGGGCAAGGGTATAGAGGGAAAGAAACTAGGGAGGGGAGCAGAAAATGCCAAGAGCCAGCTGTTATTTACTTGACCACTTTTATGAGCACCTCTCATGTGACTTATTCACAGGTAGAGCTAGTTTTCAGCAGGGTCTGTGCCCGGCACACACTTTTGCTCTACGGAAGGGGATGGACTGGGTGGACTTGGGGAGGGTGCTCTCTGTTGGGGGAGCCTGAAGCTCAGCCTGTTGCAAGGTGATGAGGGCCAGAGGCAGCTAGCTGGCTTTGCTGTTCTGGGAACAGGGAGCTGTGCTAACCTTAGCTTTCACTTGAGAAGAGTGGTTGGAGGACAGTAGCCTCTCCAGAAAATTCCCCTAGAAACAGCAGGAGCGACTGCAGAGAGATTCTGGAAACAACTTCCAATTAGGGTGACTCAAACAGGAAGGCAGGAACGTTCCTAAACCTTAGGTGGAGATCGCAGCCCTTTGTGTGCTCAGTGTCCCAGAGTGTGAGGGTGGGGGAGTTTCTGCTCCAGTAACTTTGCTGCAGGAGCACTTCAGTTCTTCTCATTCATTTCTCCCACATGAAGCCTTGCTCATTGCAGGAGAAGAGCACTTGTGATGAAGCGTGTTGAGGAGCAGCTTTGCGGAGTGGGAGAGTGATGGTCAGCGAAGACCTGACTCACAGCATCTCTGTGAATATTCCTGC
>NDGN011437342.1:0-21427 GCA_002564285.1 Tympanoctomys barrerae
GAGCTGTTGTTTTAAGGGCTTCAGCCATAGGAGATGACCACCATAATAATTCAGACATTCATACGTGGGCCAGAACCTATCAGAGAAGGGTAGCAACTTCCCTGTCACAAGGAGGTTCCTGTCTGCCACCAATAGGGCAGTGCTCGCTACCCCTGAGCTCAGCAAACAAGTGTGACTTCAGTTCCCACAAGGCTGTGGGGGTGGAGTACCCTCCTGTCTTCAGGGGCAGAGGAAACAGGACCAAACCTTGGCCACCGGTTCAGGACATCCGGAGGAGCTCACACACGACGCGCTTATGCCCAAGTGAGGGCCGGTCCACACCCACCCGGAGTCAGGAGAGTAAACCCGAAGGTCTCTGAAGGGCAGCATCTGCCGCCTGAGCTCAGAGAAAGAGGAAACAGCTAATTATGCAGATAAATAAGCTGGAGCTTGCCCGGAATCCTGAGCTGTCTTATGGAGGAGGAATGAGCACCCATTACTCGCCTGGGAACCTCAGGGTGGCTCATCTGCCAGCGAGCTCGGGCAGAACCACATAATAAAATTATCAAACTGCTAGAATCACAAGGGTCCAGGCCACAAGGATGCAATAGGAGGGGGGCTGACTGCACTCCTCCTGCTCCCCCAGGGCACCTGCTGTCCCGCCTCCTGGTCCACCAAACGGGCCACAAGAGACTAACTCAAACATGAAACCCAGATCCACAGACATTACCTACACAAGTAAAGCAACACGCAAGCAGGAGGATGAAGGAAGAGCAACCCAGGTGCAGAAGGCAGGACGGCGCTTGGGAGGCTGAGGCAGGAGGAGCCCTGCAAGCTAAAGTTGAGGCCAACCTGGGGTGCTTAGTGGGTTCAAGGCCAGGCAGAACTACACAGAGACTCTGTCCCAAACAAAACAATAACAGGCAGAAAGGGGAAGGATAGAGGAGGATAGAGCAATCTTGTGGATCGTTCAGTAAAACCTGTTCTCTCTGTACAGTGGGGGAGCCCACAACTCAAAGTTCTGAATCCAAAGTACCAACCTGCGCCTAACTGCAATGCAAAGCACACATCCTATGCCCTGAGTGGCTACAGGGGTGACATTCATCCAGCATGGGAGGTCCCTGGGGGCAGGAGTCCTGCTGACTATGTAGCAAATAAGCCATTCTTCATACTAGAAAAACATGCAGTGGGCCGGGTCAGAGACGGTAGCAATATTCTAACAAACACACAAGGCAGCCTAACACACCAGCCAGGCACGGAGGAGCCAGGCTTGGAAAAAGCTTCCCAGGACTGGAGGCAGAAGCTTGCTCAGGATCCAGGCTCTGGCCAGGCCAAGGGGGCAGCTCGGCCCCAGGACGGACCTCACGTGCAGACTATAGGTGCCCGCAGCGGCCTTTCCAGACACCAGCCATGTACACAGCGTGCAGCAGTGCCTCTGAGGATCGTCCTCTGGGGCGCCCCTCACTGTCACCACTGCAGGCCCAACCTCCATGACCTCTCACCCACCGACTCTGTTCTGGATGACTCAGGGTTTCTCTTGCTCAGCATGTGTCCCCCTGGGTGGTGGCCCACATCAGGATGTCTTCCTTTTTAAGGCTGAATAATATGTACTTACATGGACAGTAGGCCTTGTATATACTCATCCATGATGCACCAGAATTTTTCTTATTATTGTTATTATTATCATTATTATTATTAACTTGGTACTGGGGATTGAACCCAGGAGCTTCATGCTGCACTACATCTCCAGTACTTTTTTAAAATTATATTTTTTTATTTTTGAGATAGAATCTTGCTAGGTCCCTAAGTCACCTAAGCTAGGCTCATATTGTGATCTTCTTGCCTCAGCCTCCCAGAGTGCTGGGATCACAGCTCAGGCTTTTTTACTTTTTAGTGGCATAAGAGTTCTACAATGTCAATAATTCTAAAACAGCACTTCCCAGTCTCAGCTTTCAATTCACTTTGTCCTGCAGGGAAAGGCCACCAGAGAGTACCTGCTTACCTTCTCCTGGGCTGATTTGGCCATGCTGGACACTTCTGAGACTGCCAGCTCCAGGGGCTTTGGCTGCGGGTCCTGTTGGAAGGAGAGGCACAGCGGGCCCTGCAAGAGAGAGGCAGCATGAGGCAGGGCACCCCGGCAGCAGCGCTTTTTTATTTTTTTATTTTTTTTCAATAAACACATTTTCTAGAAAGCTCAGCAAAATTAACAAAATGCAAGGTATAAATTAAAACTACAACGAACGCATAAATTTTTAAAATTTTATTAAGTTACAGATGCACTGCCACGAGCCTGTCTCAGAACCCTGCCCCACTCCCAATATACTCGTCCCCCACATCCTTGCCCTTCCTGCAGCAGCTCTGCCGTCCTCTTTCCTGAGTGTTTTCGCTGCACTGTCCTAGCTGCCTTCATGACCTGAGTCCATTCAAAATGTTTCTCTTCCATAGTCATTTTGATTTGGGGGAGGAGCTGGAAGTCACAGGACTTCGTTGGATGAGGACACAGCATCATATCCTTATGAGCTGCCTTTCCATTGGGTGGGCACTGGCGGTGGCGGTCACCTTAGTGCTGATCACACCTGGCAAAGACCGTCAGGAAAGAGGACTCCAGAGCTGCCACAGGAAGTGACCGGGATGATGGGATGAGTATGTGTGAAGTGAGGAAGAGGGTTCTGAGGGGATTCTTTGCAATGTGTCTCTTACAGTTTTAAAATCGGAGTCACAATTCTGATCACCCCATGGTGTAAGACACCCCGGAGATGGCTCTGTCCACAGCTCACACCCCCAGGAGCTGCCGCCAATGATCCCATCCCGCTCGGTGCTACGTAGGGGAGAAGGATGGGAGAGGAGCAAAAGCCAGAGCAAAGCCCAAGATGGTACAATGGAAGGAGCAAGGGAAGCTGGGGGCGGTGGTGCACACCTGTGGCCCCAGCATGCGGGAGGCTGACGCAGGAAGATCACTGTGTTTCAAGTCCAGCCTGGGCTACATAGTGAGACCTTCTTTCAAAGCAAAATAAAGCAACCAAAAAATAAATAAATCAATAAATCAATAAAACCAGCAAAGGATGTGGCCAGTGCTGAGGGCTATAGCAGAAGGAAGGACCTGGGGCCACTGGAGCAGTCCAGCTTGGTCCTGTACCTCTGAGGGTCTAGGGAGCACCAGCCTGCCACTGGGTCCTCCCCTGTCTGTTGGCAGTCCTCTGCCCACCCCAGGAAGTGGCTGTGCCCATCTTTCCAGGTGGCCCTCTGTCCTTCCCCACAGCCTGGACGATGGGTAGGTAAGAACCCAGAGTGGCTTCTCCAAGGAATCTGGGCTGAGAAGGAGCTAGCTGGGTGACTGCAACCTTGAGCCCTGCCTCACAGCCTCCAGGGCTGCCCTCTGCTTCCCAATTTCCTCTGCTTCACCCCTAAGCACTCTCCCCAGCCCACCAGGGTTTAAGTTAGTTTAGGTCTCTTTTGGATCTGGAAATTTAAAAAAATTTCCATGTGATGTGGGAAGAAATGAATGTGGCTGCATGGCACAAAGACGGATGCCATCCATAGGAGTCCAAGGGCATGGATGGGCAACCAAGCCTTGACCTTTTAAAAAACGAGCGCTTCAAGAGGCCCCAGGTGAACTCCAACAGTGAGGCCTGGGACCGGAAGGCCTACTCTAGCCCCTGTCCTGACCTCAGCAACAAGCCCACGGGCTTCTGGGGAGCTCTGAACATGTGGCTGAAAACCCAGCCCAGAGTGCCCCTCTCTTCCTCAGACTCACACTGATGGACCATGAGTCCAGCTCTGATGCCAGCTCTGAGGCTGGCTCTCAGGAGGTGCAGCAGGCCGCGGCCCTCCCTGCTTCTTAGGGCCTCCTGACACCCAAGAACAGATCTCTGCAGTAGCATTTTGATTTACTCACTTCTAGCCCCACCTTGTTTTAGCAACATCTACCTCCTCCCTGGAAGTCAGCAGGGACAGCAACATCTACATCCTTTTGGATGCAGTCAGACTGCAGCTGGCCGGGGCTGGCTTGGGAGGGGACATGGCCACGAGCTTGCTGGCGACGCTGGTCCGTGAGTGGACCCACCAGGTTAGGTGGGCACTATCTGCAGGTGCTATCCCTTGTTGGCCTGGAGCAAGCAGCACAGGACGCTTTCTCTGCCACCTGGACACCTAGAGCCTTTTGGACGCAAGCGCAGTCTTGCAAAGCATGGGAGGCAGGGCGGAGCCTCCCACCTGCCTTGCCACCCAGGTTCAAACCCTGAAGATGCTGCTGAGAAATTTCATGTCTAGGGTTGCACTCAGAAAAGAAGAAAATTATGAGGATAATTTCAGGACAAGGATGTTGCACCCTACCCCCACCCCCATCCAGTCTGCCTAACTCCAGCAGGGCCTCCTCTTCAGCTCCCCAGCCAGAAAGATGTAGACACTTTCAGGAATTTCCCAGAAGTACAGGTGAGGGGAGACAGAAAGGGGGCTGCCCCCATCCTGATGGTGAACCCCACCCCAGAGCCTCTGCATCGTAAACTGTGTAGTTCCTGGCAACACAAACACACAGAACACCAGAACAGACTAAATCCAGGTACAGGCAGTGTGGGGGAGCCTCCTTGGCAGAGAAGATGGAAATCCTCCCAACCAGAAACTTCTGGAGCCCTGGTGGGAAGATGGCTGGGGCAGCTTTTGTGGGCCTGCACAACCTAGTAGCAAGACCTTGTCTTAAATAAAACCAACCAGCCAAGCAAAAAAGAACCCAACCAAAAATTAGCATTGATATGTCACTAAACTTCAGGACAGAGGGAAATAAACACTGTAACCGCATAAGAGGCTAACCTTGGGACAATGTTACTATAATCCAGAACCCAGTGGAATGAACATAGTAACAGCACAGGAAGTTAACATTATGTCAACACCTTCAGTAACTAAAACTAAAAACCTCTCCTAGTCTTCTCAGAGTCCCGGGCTGGTAGTGATTCCTCAGGGTTTCCTTCTTTTCTATGGCCTTGATGGTCCTGGGTATGGTGTCATTTTGCTGAGTGTCCCTTCCTTGGCTTGGTGTTGGGTCTTGCTATGTAGCCCAGTCTGTCGTTGAACTGTTAGCGATCCTCCTGCCTCAGCCTCCTGAGTATTGATTCTGATTAGTGAATTGTTATGGAAGGCTGGCTGAGGAATACAAGGAACCCCTCTGAATTATCTCTTCACTCTGCAAATCAAAAAGCAGCTCAAAGTAAAGTTTTGAAAGGAGACTCTCCAGTGCACCCCACCCTGTGGACACGAGACACACATACGTTTTGCTAGATACCACTCTTGGAGCTTGCCTCTGCTCTGGGGGCATAGGTCATCTCTGGACCCGCTTAGTCCAGGCTGCAGGTGGTACGCAGGGAAGTCAGGACTTGCCGAAGGTCACACAGCCAGTCAAGGGCAGGGCTGGAACTCAGACCCTGCAGTCTGCAGACGCAGGATGGCCTCGCCCACCTCCTTCACACAATGAGGCCACCCCTCCCTCCTCAGGGACCTCTGCGGCTGGTGCGAACAAAGCTGGCTGCGGCTGGATCCTGGTTGGTGGCGACCCCACACCTGCCCTTTCCTGGATTCCTGCCTCCCTGAGAACAGGATGACAGCGATGGACCGAGGTGGCCACTCCCTGGCTTTATGCTGACTCTGTGCAGTCATTGCCAGCTCCCTAAAGCTCATTCTCTACAAGTTCAAGACAAAGTGCGCAAACAGCTCACCCTGCCCAGGCTGGGCCAGACCCCAAGCAGGAGGCCATGCCCAGGAGGAGAGAGATGTACAACCACTGTTTGTCCCCTCTGTTGGCCCAATGACAGGGCCTGCTGAGGCTGTGCATGGTCCGGCTCCATGAGGACAATATGCAGGACAGGTACAGGCTGGAAAGATAGGAGGACCTGGCACCTCTGAGCTGAGACCTCCAAGACTAAAAAAAAAGTTAGATAAGGAGAAAAAGATAAGCACTCCAAGGACTTAAGGAGTGACTCAGGAAACAGTCCTGTTCTGGAAAGAGCCTGAATGTGTGAGCCACAGAAAGGGAGACCCTTGCAGTGGGCCTCCGTGGGGTGGAGTTGGCAGACCCCCAAGGCCCACTTCCCCTCCAGGAACACTGGGAGGGCAGCCCCAGGCTCAGCCACCCGAGCCAGCGGTGACCTCCTGGAGCACTTCCTCTGCCAAGGCCACAGCAGCTGCTCCATCATCCAGATCAGATTTTTGTAAGCACCACTGGGAGGTTGGTATGGGACAAAAGACTCACAGCCCTTGGCCATGCTGTTGACTATAAGTTTCCCAAACTCAGACACAAGCCAGCACCATTCCTCATACATGCTAGGCCCACACAGCATCTTTTTCTCACTTAGAACACAAGTCATCTGATAGTTCATTGGCTTTGAACTCACTATAGAGGCCAGACTGGCCTTAAATTTGGGATGATCCTCCTGCCTCAGGCTCCCTGAGTGCTGGAATGAGAGATGTGTACCTTAAAACATTCCTCTGAAGAAATCCTGAGCTGAAAGACTAAAGACAGCAGAGAAGCTGTTGGGCTTTCCTGGTGCAGGTCCCCTGCCACTGGGGGCTGGGTAAGGGCACACGCTAAGAAGCCACAGCCCTGGGGGTAGCACAGGACCCTTGCTCTGGGACCAGTGCTGCTGCTGACATGTGGTGCAAGGCCTCAGGAAGTAGGGGCCAGCTGGTCCGAGCTGGCCAGGCCATGGGAAGGGTGGCCAGGGGCCTCTAGGAGCTTCTGGGATGTGGACTCTGGCTTCATACTCCTAGGGGTGCCCTAGGCCACTCAGCAGATGTCCACACTCTTGAACATCATATGCTCTGAGTGTGGCTTTGGCTGACAGGGGCACATGTGTGTCTAGATCTCTGGTAACATGTGGACGTATTAGAAGAGCCCCTGTCAGTGTCTCAGTTCCTGATTTTTTATTTAAAACTATTTCCAGGATGAGTTGGAGCCCAGAGTCCCCTTGGACATGGTCAACCTGCATAGCTCCAGTCACTGGTCATCAGGGCAGGCAGAAGTCATCGGGCACTGCTCCACCCGCAGATCCCAGGAGATCTGGAAGCCACTGCTGAGGACATGCTGTTCAACAGCAAACCCTTCAGCCCTTCTTGTTGGACCTCATTCAAAGGAAATACTTAGGTCTCAGAGTCAAATTTGCTTCCCACAGGGAGGATAACTGTGGGCATGAACAGTCTGGGAAGACACCCCAGCTGACCTCAGCAAGGCTCAGGAGCTTGGCAAGACAAATGTGGGGTTCCTTTCTATCTCAAACAGAAAGCTGAGGTAAAACTTAGACTGGGAGGCATTACTGTCTCCACTGCCTACAAAACCCTACCTTGCATAGAAGACGGGGGATGGGACAACCATGTTGTCATCAGTGTCTTTCCACCAGGGTCAGACTGGGAGCTGAGCTCATTTGCCTTAGTGCCAAGTGACACCAGCACAGGTAGAGGAACAGGACAGACAGGGGGCAGGGAGGCTACTAAGCTGTAGCTCTCTGGGCCGAGAGCAGGCTGGGAATGTGAGCCCTAATCGGGGATTAGTGGGCTGGACAGGGAGGGGAAGAGAAACTCCTGTGGGCAGGCGTGGGTACTGGGGTCAGGGCATCCACTAGGACATGCTCATGCCACCTGCCTGCTTGCCTGCCGGGAGGGTGGCACAGCACTGCCAGATCCTATCTGCCTGCAGAACCCTCCATTTCCATTCAAATCAGGCCACACTCCCAGGCTGGGGAAGTAGAGCAATGGCACACCAAACCATGCCACACAACAGACCTACTGCCATGGAAAAATGCCATAGAAGTCAGCTGAAGTGTTGTGTGCCTGTCATCCCAGCGCCCAGAAGGCTGAGGCAGAAGAATCGCTGAGAATTAGAGGGCAGCATGGGCTGTGTGGTGAGTTTGAGGCTAGCCTGAACTACATCGGAGACCCTGTCTCGAAAAAGGAGATTCTGGGTTGTTCTGAGCTTGACTCTAGAGCATTACTGCTACTTCCAGCCAGGACATTTGGAAAAACTGATGTTAAGACAAGTATGTGTGCCCAGCCACAGAGATGCTCAAGCCAAATCTCCTTCTCCCTGAACACAGAAGCCCTGTTCTGCAAAGATGCAAGTGAAAGGTTTTCCTCCCAAACCCTCAAATTCCTTGGGATTCTAAGCTCGGCCAAGCCAGTAGCAAGGCCAGAGCAGGATTCCCTCCCTGCGGGCCCTGCAGGCACAAAGAACCTGAGGCCTTCTGACTTGGGTCAGCAGCCAGCTTTCAGCAAGCCTGTGAGACCTGACTGGCAATGAAATAGACCCTCCCCAAGTCACTGCCTCCGGGCTTGAAACTCAGGCCAGAGCCTGGGCCGGGGTCCTCTAGATCACTGAAACTCGACACCTGCTCAAACCCTGCAGAAAATGGGGACAAGACCCACCTCAGCTCAGGCTACTGTATAGTTCAGCCAAGCTGCATGCCAGCAGCTTCCGGGGAAACAAATCCGTGCCTGCACCGAGGTGAAAACCTGGGGCTCTGTAGTGGCCTGGGGTGGACATCCAGCTGCTGCGGCGGCCATTCCAGGCACCAGACAGACACAAACTGCCTGACCTTTCAGTCTTCTTTAATCGGGTACTACGGTTATTTTTTCCAAGGGCTCTAAACATGAATTTGAACTGTTGGATCCACGCTAATTTACAGTCAGGGGCTTGGGTTTTCTAACTTCACAGCCATGCGTGCTGAGGCAACAGGACAAAGGCCAGGCTCAGGGCTGCTGTGGAATAGTTTGAAGGTTTCTGGGTCCATACACGGCCGTGTTCAAAGTTTCCAAGGCCAGGAGCCATGGGCTGATCCACGAGTTGCACAAGCAGATGAAAGAACACACACACACACACACACACACACACACACACACACACACCTGAAACAAGGGGTGACCTGTGCTAGGCAGGGCTTCCCCAAGCTCACAACTCCTAATTCCCCCATGACACGTTTCCAGATAGCAACCACTACAGCCAGGAGCTTGTCATTAAACTAGGATGCTTTTAAAGAAAAAACAAGTCACGAAGTAATTAATGACAAAAGAAGCAGGCAGCCACAGGAGTGTGAAGTGACTGAGTTGAGTAATAAGTTCCTGAGTCCAATCTGAGACAACTGAGGCCACATCTGGCTGCCACTATGGGTGTGTGACCTGAGCAGCTCTCAGTCTGGGCCTGTGGGAGTAGCCAGGACACCTGCATGTAGGGAACAGCACTGACTCAGAGGTGACAGACCTCTGAGAGTGCCCACAACAAGGTCCAGCAAGCAGCTGGCCAATTACAAATGCTGTTTTCCTGGGTCCAGAAATTTGAGCCTTTTGGAAATAAATTTTTGGCAAAGTTCAACTAGATTAGCGATGGAAGTGTATTTGGGTCAGCTATCCATCTATGAGGTGCAAGATCAGTGTCCCACTGGACACTGGAGTCCACCTTGGTCTCAGAAAGGGAGGTCACAGTCGGCTTAGGGTCAGGGTTAGGGCCAGGGAAGGGGCAGATGGACATGAGCCGGAAGGGCTGCCACAGCCAGCCCAGCACCTATGGAGCGGGATAACTCGCGCTGTCCCATCCCCTAACTTTCGCGGCGCTGCCTAGCTGGGCGCTTGGGTCCCGCCCCCGACACTCACCCGGGTCCTCGCGGCCTCAGCGTTCAGGGCGGCCACCCAGGCAGCCCACCACTGCGTCCTCCAGCCATCCAGCGTTAGCATCCACGACAGCAGCGCGTCTGGCTGCCGCCCCACGGCCCCCTCGGCCTGGGGTACGGGCGAGGGTCGCACCCCGACCCGCGCCCACTGCGCCAGGTACAGGCCCACGGTGGCCAGCGCGGCGACGAAAAGCGACACAAGCGCAAGCCACTGCGCCGTGCCGAGCCACCAGCCCAGCAGGGCCATGGTGCAGGCGCATCCCCGGCCCCGCGCCGGACGAGGCCACGGCCCACGGCGTGTGCGGAGCGCGGCAGCAGTGGGTGGTGCGGCCGAGCAAGGACCGCGTCTGGGGCGGCGGCGGCCGCTTCCTCCAGCCCTGGCCGGCCGCAGTGGCCTGGGAGGGGACCGGGGGCGTGGCTTCTGCTAGATAGGCGTGGCCGGCGTGTTGGGACCGCCTCAAGGTCCCTTAAAGGCCCCGAGACCGCACCCCGCTTTGCTAGCGCCAGTCCTCAGGAGACCTCCCCTCCGCGGGGTGAGCGCGAGTGTCCGTCCCTCTTTGCGACCACACCCCGGCACGCGACCCCAGAGCCTACTAGGTGCGCGTGCGCGGGTTGAGCGCGTGTAGGAGCAATGCACTGGGAAAGGCTATTCCCGGGAATCACCATTTCCCCATGGAGCCGGCTGGAGCACGTCCTCTCCAAAGTGCCTTGAGACTGATCCACGACCCTGAGGTCCCCAGCCGACCTGGCCTTTGGGAACGCGTAGATCTTGAAGGGGATCAGAGGCCCCAGGGCTTCAGCGTGGGTGGGTGTGTTGTTTATGGCGTGACGGTGGGGTGTGTGTGATGTGTGCGGTATGCTGTGATACATACAGTTAGACGTGTGCGGCTGTTCACACCTGTGATGTGCTGAGTGTGGCGAATGTGTATGCTCTGGTGTGTGTGTGTATGTGTGTGTGTGTGTGTGTGTGGTTTGTGCATGTGACATGAGTGGGAGGCGTACAGTGTGTGTGTCTTCGTGTAGTTGCGCAGGTGTGCAGGAACTATCTTTAGGACCAGCCTGGCCTCAGAGGTGCTGGAGGCAGGTTTCCCAGGTCTAAGAGGGGCCTAGCAGGAGGTGAGCAGGGTCACATCTTTTGAGCTGTGTTTTTGGAATCTGACCTCCAACTTAGGCTGGGTGTCCAGCCTCCACCCAGAGCATCCTGTCAGTGGAGTTCTAGCCCAGCCCCAGCAGCTGGCTTTCTGGAGGAGGAGGCAGCTGGCCGTGGGCTCCTAGGTAAGCAGCCCTCCCTCCCCACCCCCCACTCCCACCTATGATGACTTCTAGCACCTCTGCCTTAGTGCGCACCAGCTCCCCTGACCCCCAGTGGGGGGGCACCTACTCTCCTCTCTGGTTATCTCTTTTTATTTTCAGTGGGAACAGAAGAAAAGGTTTAGGGGAAAATCTATTCATTTTCTGACATATAGCCAGATCTGGGCAGTGAAACAATTTGATTCCTCCTGGGGTCACCAGCAGTCCCAGGCCACGCCCACCTGGTCCTGTGTGAGTGTGCTGGCTGTGCTGTGGGCGGGGACCAGGCAGTGTCCTGTGCTACTGGCGGGACCGGTCTCATTCCTCCAGAGTCGTGTTTCCAAGGTTGCTCACCCACAGGCATAGTTAGAGTCTTGTCACAAACTAAACTAACAACACCTCTGACCTGGAATCTGTGCCACTTCCATATGTTTTGGCAAAGACAGTGTCAACAGGAAGATACAGGGAGTGTCTGAATTTGCTTCAGGAGCGAGTGGAAGGAAATAAGGAACCATATAGGTTTCAGAGACAGTGCAGGCGGCCTAGGAGCTGACCCTAGGGGAGCTGGGCACCCTTGTTTTCTGTTCCTGGTCCAGGAATCCTACCAGAGAACTTGTGTCAGTCCTATGTGGGAGCCACGCCCTCTCTCTCCCCACTGGCAGTGCCCCTCCTAACACCTGTCCTCTCCCTGGCCTGGTTCTGTCCACACAGAGCAAGACTACAGTTCTCCTGAAGGTCAATTCAGTCTTCATCCCCCAAACCCAGGTACCCTTTGCAGCAGCACTTTGTCCTCTTTCATCCTTCAGAGGAGCCACAGGAGGCTGTGGGTTCCTTTTTTGTTTGTTTGTTCTTTGTATTTTAGAGAAGAGTCTACAGGGTGTTCAGGGTCTCACTACTAGATCTCTGTCCCCTCTGTGCCATGGGGGGCCCAGCCTGCTGAGATAGGAGCCAAGTCCCATTCAGAGCCAGGTCCTCAAGTATGGCCCAGGGATCGAACTCCTAGCCCCTGTGCCTGCCTGCTTGCAGGCACTGTAATCCACTGAACTATTTGACTGGGCCTCTAAAATTGAGAAAGAATTTTTTTTTTTTTTTTTTTTTTTTTTTTTTTTTTTTTTTTTGTTGGCTCAGGCTGCCTTAAGGGTGGGTCTGCTAAGGCAGGTGGAGGTGGGTATCAAACCTCAGTATGCTGCTCCTGGCTGCATTTGCATGAGCAGGTGCTTAAACAGCTGGGCTAATGAGCAGGCCCCCAAACAGGGTTTTGTTTTGTTTTTCTGTATTTTTTTAGGGAAGGGTCTACAGAGTGTTCAGGGTTTCACTACTAGATTGGGCTTGTAGTGATTCTCCTGTTCTGTTTACAGCCTCTCAAGTGCTGAGATTACAGGCATGTGCCACCCTGCCCAATCTAAGAAATTTTTTTTTTTTTGTACTTTAGGGAAGGGTCTACAGGGTGCTTAGGGTCTCACTACTAGATCAGACTCGTAGTGATCCACCTGTTTACAGCCTCCCAAGAGCTGGGACTACAGGGGCGTGCGCACCACCACACCCAGTCTCAATTGCTATGTCAGCGCACCCTGGGGGCAGGGCCAGCACAGCAGTCCTGGGGATCCAACCCCTGGCCCCTGCACCTGCTTGCAGGTGCTTTAATCCGATAGGCTGTAGGTTCCTTGTTGTGCACACAGTGGGCTCCTATGAGCAGACAAAGTGGGATTCTGTGGGGGAGGAGGATCCCAGGGATGCAGGAATCCCACCTCAGTGCTCAGCTGAATAACGAATCCTTTCCATGAGCCCGCAGGAGCCACTCGGGCAGCCACCTGCCTGGGCCACACTTGAGGACCTGGCTCTGAATGGGACTTGGCTCCTATCCCAGCAGGCTGGGCCCCCCCATGGCACAGAGGGGACAGCAGAAACACTGTCCTGATTTCCCCCCTTCAGCATACTTTGCAGTCACTATCCCCAGAACCTGAAGGAAAGGCTTCATTATTTCATATTTTTATTTTCATTTAAAAATATTTCTGCAGCAGGTGTGATAGCAAACACCTATAATCCCAGCGTTCTGGGAGGCTGAGGCAGGAGGATCACAAATTCCAGCCTAGTCTGGGAAATTTAGTGAAACTCTATCTTAAAAAACAAAAAATAAAATAAAAATTAAAAGGGCTGGAGATATAGCTTAATGCAAAGGTCCTGGGTTTGGTCTCTAGCACACTCAATTGATCAATCAATCAATAATAAACAAAGAAATAAGTGCCTAAACAGTCCCACACTGGCCAGAGCTGCTGGCTGGATGCTGCCTGCTCAGCCCTGGGCCCTGGGAGGTTTCATTAAGGTGGAAAGCATTTCTGCCTCCTCCCTACAACCTCCAGGATCTGAGATAATATGATCTTCTCAGAAATGAATAAGCTCATCTAGGACCATGTGTTTTATGTCTATGATCAAAGTGATCTCATTCATCACCATGCAGCCAGATAGTCTTGGTTTTTAACAGTATGTTTAAGGAATTGGGACTTTCAGTGCTGGGAATATAGCTCAGTGGTACAAGTGCCTGCCTGGCAAGTGCAAGGTTCTGAATTCCATTCCCAGTACCAAAAAGAGAAAAAGAAATTGGGACTATTATTACATTCACTATGACTATCTTTCTAGGAGAAAGGAAAGGTTGGGGTCTGTAAAGTGTATGGTGTCTCTAACGTAGCTAGTTTCCTCCTTACACTGCAGTGGATCACAATGCTATTAGCATTTTTTAATTCATTTGATTTTTTTTTTCTCCCAATGCCCTCAGGGAAGGTGTGGCTGGCTTGAGTTGTGGGGATTGAACCACAGGAACCTGAGCCTGACTGCTTTGTTGAAGCAGTCACTTAAAGAACTGAGCTAGGGGCAGGCCCCCTCATTCGATTTTTGAGACAGGGTCTTGCTATGCAGTTCAGGCTGGACTTGAGGTCACTTTGTAGCCCAGGCTGGCCTTAAATTCAAGGCAATCCTTCTGCCTCAGCCTCCTGAGTGCTGGGATTGCAGGTGTGTATCACCACACCCAGCCCAATTATTGCTTGAATTATCCAGCTGTATCCTAGCATACCTACCCTGGAGTGGAGACTGTGATAGTCACTTCTCAGACCGCCAAGGGACACTGAGTCAAGGTGGGTCCTGACATTCCAAGAGCACTTTCAAGCCCTGGCCCAGTGCCCCAGGCTATGATGGGGGTGGTGGCCAGGCAGCCCTGCAGACATCTGACCCACTCTCCTCTGCTCCAGTGCACTAGCTGGAAGGCCTCTGGGCCCATTTCCTGTCCTGCCAGAGAGGCCATGCAGGGAGCCAGGAATGGTCTGCACCAGCCTGGAGCCCATGTGGGCTTTCCCAGCCTTAGAGAATTCACTGCAAGATTCCCTTAGGGAGACCCCAGCCATGGCTAGGCACCTTGGGGCCTATAGAAAAGACTAGGTTTCACATTCTGAGCAGACTGGACAGCATGCCTGTGCCTGCTTCCAGCTTCCTGCTCCCTAAGCCCTGAGAAGATGATGTCATCCCCTGTTCAAAAGGAGCTTCTGAGTCTGAGAGGCTGAGGACTGCTGGAGCCACACAGCAAGGGGTGGTCGAGCAGGGTTTTAGCACAGGCGCATAGCCCCAAACCCCAGCCCAGGTCCTGCCTGGCTCCTGTGAAGGCAGAGGCAGGCACATTTGATCTTTTAAAAGTGTTCAAAACCGGAAGTGAGGCATCCTCCACTCCGTAGGACCGTGGCACAGAGTGGCCTACAGAAGACAAGTGGCCCCCTGTACTCTAAGTCAGGGGCATGCAGACTCTCTCTGGCCAGCAAGGAAAGAAGGTCACTCACAGATGACCAGACAAAGGGACTGCAAAGGGAGCAGTCAATGACCAGGGAGCAATGACCCCATCTCCTGAGGCCTGTGGGCCACCTGCTGCCCACCTAAGCATGACCTGTAGCCAGATGGGCCCTTGGGTACCACCCCCGTGACACCTGTGGAAACTGAGTCTAGAAGGGACTTGAGGGGCTGAAAGAGCAGGTCCATGGCTCACCTGGGCAATGGGAACCCCCTGTGCCTCTGCCCATGCAACTGGCGATTTAACCAGCGCACCCTAGGTATGTTTTCCTTTACTCCAGAGACTGCTTCAGATCAGTCTGCTCCCCAGCCTCTGGGAGTGCAGTCAGTTGGGACGCAGGTAGTAGGGCCCAGAGGGGAAAGGTTGTGCCTGGGCCCCTGGTTGGCCCGTGAGAAGAGGCCCCAGCTGGAGGTGCCCAAGGAGGTTTGCTGGGGAAGGGGCCTCGGGCCTGGAGAAAGAGCTGCCTCTGCCTCAGAGCTGTGTGTGCTTCTACAGCCTGGGGATATGGCCACTCCTAGGGCCACTTGGAATAACGCTTAGCTCCTTAGCTCCTCCCCCTTTGACTTTTTTTTTTTTTTTTTTTTTTGTGGTACTGAAGATAGAACTCAAGATGTTGCAATTGCCAGGCAGGTGCTTATGTGGCTGAGCTATATTGCCGGCCCACCTTTGACTTTTACAGACAGTTTCCCTTCCCATACAACTCGGGCTGGCTTAGAATTCACTGTGTAGCCCAGGCTGGCCTTGTGCTTGTGGAGATCCTCCTACCTCATCCTACTGAGTGCTGAGATTACAGGCCTGTACCAGCTTTCTGGCTTTCCGTCCTTCGGTGGGACCAAGATGTGGGCTGGCGGTGATAGGGAAGAACCAGGCACCAAGACTTAGAAGGGCAGGCTCAGCTCCAAAGGGAACACAGGAAAGAATCTCTTCCCTCATGACTCATGGGCCTCAGAATAAATGCTTTACCTGTGTTCTAAGCTGTCTTTTATGCTTTTTTTCTTTTTTTAAAGTACTGCTGGGCACATGAATAGCAGCAGCAAATGGGAGGGAAATTCAGTGTCTTTATGAGTTAAAGGAAACTACTGTTAAAGGGCCTTTGAAACCAAGCATGGTGGCACACCCTTGTAATCCCAGTTGTTTGGGAAGCTGAGGCAGGAGGATTGTAAATTATAGACCAGTCAAAACAATTTAATGAGATCTTGTCTCAGTGACTGAACATTTGCCTAGCAGTGTGAAAGGCCTGGGTTATAGACCCAGTATCACAGACATCCACAAAAGGGCTTTCTAAAAAACAACTAAGGAGCTTGCCACAGTGGTACCCGGCTGTAATTCTAGCTCTCACAAAGTGGAGGCAGGAAGGTCACTGTAAGTTCCAGGCCAGCTTAAACCACATAGCGAGATCTATTTCCAAAGTCCAAATGATAAATAGATAGATAAAAAGATAAAAGGAGCCGTCTAACCTCAAATAATTAAGCAGTGATGTTGCTTATGCCATGACTCCAGACAGTGCGGTAAGACAAAGTGAACAGTGTCGCTGGGCCAGAAAGCACCAGTGCTGTTTTGCCCTGTACTTCTCAGCCAGCCAAGTGGGAGGCTGGATTGTCACCCTTAACGGAGGCACCTTGGTCAGACCTGGTATCCGATCTCAGCGCAGTCACAGAGGAACAGTTCTGGGGGCTCAGTCTTGGATGTAGGCAGCTTCTCACTTTCCCAGCTCCAAGGGCTCACTGAGGCGGCAGGGCTGCCCCCGAGGCCATCTGCTCTCAGGGAGCTTCATTCCCCAGGGTCATCTCCAAACTGGAGGTGGCCACATGAGTCCTGCAGTGTAAGAGTCTCTGCCGGCAGGACATCAGTGCCGCCTGCCACTGGTCACTCCTCCTGTCCCCTCAGCGGGACTCCTTGAGTTAGGAGAGCTTGGAGACAAAGGCAGGAACTCGAGAAGGAAGTGGCCGGAAGGGCACTGGCCATCTGACTCTTCCTCTAGATGCGGGAGCCCCAGGTGATGGAAGGCGGCTGCTGCCCTGAGGGCAAGGACCCCACTCCATCCCGGCCTTTCTCTGGGCTGAGTCTAAGGCCCCCACTCATGGGCGTGGACCTTGTGGCCTCTCACTCTTCCTGCCATCCTCATACTGAGGCTCTGTGTTCATAACGGCTTGGGGCTCTCACAAGAGAGTTGGGACCCGCTTCAAAAAGTAGTGGACGACAGATGAGTGTGTTGGAAGCGAGGGAAAGGATTTTGGGGACTTCATAGCAGTGTGTCCTTCACAGTGATTTGTTTTTGTTTTTTTGTTTTTGTTTTTTACAAGGAACCAGACTCAGGATCTTGTGCTTTTCCAGGCATGTGCTGTGTCTCTGAGCTACCTCCTGTCCTCACATATAGTCCATATCCACTGGTATAGGGTAAAAATCTGTTCCTTGATGCTGTGAGAACTGCCCCAGGTGAGAGGCAGAAGGCCTCATGGTGCATGGAGGGGACTAGGATCTAGAAGCTCCCCGGCATGCCAGGGGCCCAATCACCTGGCACCTCTCTTAGGTGACCCCTAGGCCAGCTCCCAGATGTCCCTGCACCCTACTGCTATCCCCTCAGGGTACTCCTTGCTGATTTCCATAAGTCCTTGTGTTTAATGCTTTTGACTTTATTCAGTTTGCTACTTTGATGATGTCCTCTGTATATCAAGATGAAACTTATAACCAGGGGTGGAGACCTAGGCACACATATCCCGGTGGGCACGTAGAGCCCTCTCTATCAGCACCCGAGCTCAGTCACCCCAGTAGCTGAGCATCAGCTAACAGCTGTTTTTTCTAAACTAACACCTGAGCATTCAGGTGTAATCACAGTGCTGGCACTGTGTGATAAATATGTGGGTTTCGGGGTGCAGCCCACCTTCACTGACTGCTACAGGTGACTATATCAGCCATTGTGAAGTCAAGCTTGGGAGAGCCTGGTGCATGCTGAGAGAGTCAGAGGCCCGTGGCTCTGGAACACCTTGTTCCAAAGTGTGATGTGGCTGTTGTACGCTCAACGTTCACTTGGTGCCAGGGCTCAGAGTCAGAGGACGACACCCTGACAGTGTGCTGCAAAGCAAACTGTGGATGCAATGTTGAACTTCATGTATGCGTTCCTCTCTTTCTTTTTTGGCAGTGCTGGGGACCAAACCCATGTCTCCAGCCCTTTTATAATTGTTTAATTGCTTGCTAAGTCATTAAGTGCTCTGGCAGGGGATAAGCTTGGGATCCTCCTGCCTCTGCCTCCTATATACAGTGCTGAAATTACAGGCATGTACCATCATAGCTGGCATCTGATTCGCATTTTTCTTTTTTTACAGTCACTGTCACTCTTCTTGTTTTCACCTTCAGCATCTGAATCCCCCCAGGCCATCCCTGCTCTTCACCACACACTCCTGTGCTCATAGCCAGCCAGCCTGCCCTCAGCAGAGACGCAGCTCGCCTCTGTTGGAGGAGTCACTGGCCAGGACCCTGAGCGACAAGCAGACTTGGGAGTCTCAACTAACCCCGCCCACTTGCCGCCCAGTGTGCAGAGTAGTGTGTGCCTCCTGCACTTCCTGCTGCTCCCCACGAAGCTCTTGTTTTCTTTCTGTTCAGGCTTGCCCTGAGATCCTTGCCATTTTCTCACTTGTATTTTATCTGCAAACTTGATCTATATCTGTGTGACTTCAAGGAAGTGGATGCCAGTCCACAATGGGGCAGGGGAGGGGAAAGCCAGCTGGGTTTTCCCAGGTCCTGGGCTTCCACTCGGAGTTTAGTACCCCCTCAGGGCAGTGGTTTGGGGGTGACGCCGTGCACAGGCCGCTTCCTCGTGCCAGTGACTACAGATGACCCGGGGTGCATTCTAACCT
Organism: Tympanoctomys barrerae; assembly: GCA_002564285.1. Lineage (NCBI taxonomy): Eukaryota > Metazoa > Chordata > Mammalia > Rodentia > Octodontidae > Tympanoctomys > Tympanoctomys barrerae. The sequence continues at coordinate 18,594 of NDGN011437342.1, forward strand.
GGCAATTGTATCTGTGGGAGAGGCTGCCTGAATCCCATCATTTGCTCATCCAGCTGGCCTGCCATAGCCCGACTCCCAGCCTCCCGCCTGGTCACCCCCGAAAGAGCTGACGTCCAGCACACGCTCCATGGCCCACCAGGTGCCCTCCTGACCTACCTGGCAGCCCCAGCTACCTCTGGCCTGGATGCATCAGCTGGACCTGGCCTCACCTGCCTCAGCCTCCCTGGTGTCCCTGGCTTCCTGTCCCAGTGTCTCCATCAAGGCACAGGCAGTTCTGGAGGTGACAGAACATTATCACCCCAGGGGCAAACCCAGACCCAAGGTGACACACAGGAAGAGGAGGACAAAAGACAAAGGCACTCCTCTCTGTGTCCCAACAGTGGGGAGCCCAATTACTGCCAGATGGAAAGTTCAGCATCTTACAGTGTTATTGTGAGATTCAATGCTTCACTGACACCATACCCCCGATCAATCATCTCTCCTTCTTGGCATTCATACAGACAAACTCCCAGCAGCCTTCCAGTGGCTTTCTCTGCCTGCCTCACTGCAGGTTGCGCAATTTCTTTTGTAAGCCGCAAGTGGTGGGTCAAGCCTGCAACCCAGTGCTCAGGAGGTTGAGACTGGAGGATCGAGAGTTCAAGGCCACCTGGACCTCTTGTCAAGACCTTATCTCAAAAAAAGTTTTTTAAAATTTCCCTTCAGCTGGCCTGTGCCCCCCAGGATCTCCTCTCCCCTTTGCCTGCAGAGCAGAGAACCTGCTTGCAGACAGCCCTGCTGCTGGCTCCTCTGAGGGCACAGTGAAGGGAAGCCAGATGGGGGTATCCCAGGGCACCCCTGACCACAACTTGCTAGGAAGGCCCCTTGGGCTGGGCAAGTGGATGTGTGTGCTGGTGTGGCATCTCACAGAGCCTGGATGTAGACCAAGTTGGCTGAGGATGCACAGTGTGGGACCACAGGAGCCAGCCACGAGAGGGCCCCCCCAGACAGGACACGCTCCAGTCCTCCACACTTGCTGTGGAACTCAAGCTGCATGCTGCCTGCAGGGAGCCCCTGGGAGCTGGCACCTCTGGCCCAGCGGGTTCCACATGCTCAGAAAGAAAATGATGAACACCCTGCTGCATGGGTACCAGTCCTTCCAGCCTGGCCGGGGAGCCACTCTGCTCAGGCATGTGCGGACCTGAAACCAAGTGCTCAGACATGGCGGGGTCAGCCTTGCACCCTCCCTGAGAAGCACAGTCTCTGCTTGGCTGTTCTCATGCTCACCCCACTCCCAGGATCCCCACGCCAGGGACTGTGCCAGGCTGTACATACCCTATTGATCGCAAGTCCAGGAGTGCCCACCGTAGGCTCCCTACTGAGGGCTCTGCCTGGCTGCTGGAGTGTTGTTGGCTCTTTGGAGAGGGAGAGAGAAGGTGCTAGGAGCACCCCTACCCATAAATCTGGCAGCTCATCCAAAAGTGAGTTGAAACACCAACCAGGAGTGGTGGCATACACCTGTAATTACAGCACAAGAGCGCAGAGGATCTCTGAGTTTGAGGCCAGCCTGGGATACCCAGCAAGGCAACAGAGTAGACAGGATGGTCACCGCCTGTGGTCTCCCTCTACCCAGGCCTCTGTGCCCTTGGGGGCTGCAGGTGGTTGATCTCATGTCTGCCCTGTGTTGGCCCAACTCACCCCCTGGCTGAGGGCCACTGGTCTTTCCCAGGAGCCACAACAAACTTCCTATCTTAGTGACCACAAAAACCTTTTTATTTAACTTAAAATCAAAATGAAAAGAATGACTTTTTAGGATGGAAGATTTTTTTCCACATCTTTAAGCCAGCCTAGACTATAATTGTCTTTATATTGGTGTGGTTGTTAAATGTCCTGTTATCACTTTTTCTGTGATACTGGATTGAACCCAGGGCCTCTGCACAGAGCTACACCCGCTAGTTCATTTTTATTTTCTGTTTGGAGACAGAGTCTTGTTCATCTGCTAAGTTGCTCAGGCTGCACTCTAACTTTTGTTCCTCTTGCCTCAGCTTCCCAGAGGGCTGGGAGTGTAGCATGTGCCTCCACACCTAGCTTAGTATGAATTTTTTGTGTGTGGATTAATCATCCTGCCCAGAGTTTAGGGCCCACAAAAGTTATAAAGTGGCACTACCTTCACATTATTAAAAAACACAGGACAATGAGTATATAGTCCCCACTAGGGGCAGCATAGGTGCCCAGCTCCAGTGCTTAGCTTTGCACAGGAAACAAGGTTATTCCAAAGGACAGAATTTCTAAATTGTGTAAATTAGGAGTGTGTCTCTGAACTCTGGAACTGTCCTGACTGTTGCTTGGTCCCAAGCCTCATCCAGGTGACAGTCAGAGGCACATCCAGCCCTCCTCTGAGGAGTCAGGGAACATTCCAGAGGGGTGTTCCACAGCAGTGTGGGTGGAGAGGCAGGAAGAGAGGCGGGCACTCCCCCTCCACAGCAAGCCTTGGTGTCATCATCTCACTCATGTGTTTGTTTATTTATTTGAGACAGGGTCTCTTTATGTAGCCCAGGCTGACCTTGAATTTAGGATGATTCTCCTGCCTCAGCCTCCCAAGTGCTGGGATTACAGATGTGCACTGCCATGCCTATCTTGTTTTATTTTAAAAGGAAAGGCTGCTAGGGTGTTTTGTACTTTATGTTCTTTCACCTTCCTACGAAATTGGATAAAAATAGCATCCAACTTTCCCTAGCATTCAATAATCTCTCTTTGGTCTTTGACCTGGTAAACAGAGCAGTGCCTGATAAACTGTGTGAGGTCAACCTGTGGATCCAGTGTGCAGGCTGTAGAAACTGCTTTTGTCCTCCCCAGGA
>NDGN011437345.1:0-10310 GCA_002564285.1 Tympanoctomys barrerae
CTTTTATTTCTCTCTCTTGTCTAATGGCACTAGCTAATGATTCCAGAACTATATTGAATAGGAGTAATGAGAGAAGACATCCTTGTCCTGTACATAATCTGAGAGTAAAAAATTTCAGTTTTTCCCCATTTAGAATTATGTTAGCAGTTGGACTGTCATAGATGGCTTTTATCAGATTGAGACAGAGGTCATCTATTCCAATTTTGTAGGATTTCGATCATTAATGAGTGTTGGACTTTGTTAAAATCCTTTTCTAAAAGAAAGGCTTTTCTGCATCAGTTGAGATGATCATGTGGTTTTTGAATTTGGCTCTATCTATATAGTGTATTACATTTATAGATTTGCACATGTTGAACCACCCTTGCCTCCCTGGGATGAATCCTACCTGGTCGTGGTGTATGATCTTAATGATTTGCCTGCAGCGATTTTCGATAGTATCACATTAGCAACACAGTTCGTATTAAACATGAATCATAAGATTTTAAAGACAAAGCCCGCAATACTGAAAGCTAATGCAGCCCAGCTGCAGGAGATCTCAGAGAACACAATGCTGAATGTTTTGTGGTCGCTGGTAGACTCACAGGAACCCCGACTTCAGCTCTGCCACTCTGATTCAACCTTGACAACATACGAGAAATTTTCACAGGTGTTCTTCAGTTACAAAGATGAGGAAGGTGCATAGTCTTCCCTAATAGAATTCATAGCCTTAGCAATGAACACAAAACATTGATTTATTGTGAGGAATATTGTGGTAATGACTAAGTAAGATATACAAATTAGGCAAGTTGATCTCTAGCCATTGCAAAGTCACTGCTGATCTCAGAGTGTTAGTTACCCACATAGCACAGGATTGAAATGCCTAGTTCATAAGATTAGCTGGAAGATCGAGGCTGTAATATACCTCAAAATATTTTTGCAATCATCAATTCTCATATTCTTCAAAGTTAATCGAGTCGTACTGCCAGTTCAAGGCTATGAATTTCATATATCTAGACTCCTGGGTGTAACAGTATAACTTGCAAATAGTTCGGCATAATACTCAACAACAGATAATAATCTGAGCTTCTGAGAAAGGGTAATCTTTTAGCATCTCAGATCTCCCTCATGTTTAAATCTAGACTAAAGCACAAAGTGCTGATTTCATTTTTGTAATTTTCAGAGTTCTAGCCACACTGCTAAAATTAAACAGAAGACGTTCAATAATCAATATGCATGGTCAACTGCTCAGTGTCAGGTTTTATACACCCACAGAGACCTCTGCTTCTCAAAGACTTGCTCGTGGGGTGCACGACAAAACAATTAGCTCCACAGAAAATCGGTTCGTCGGCACGAAGATAAGGCCACATCTGAAATCTCACGTGGAGCATTTTCTCTCGCTGGCCATTGAACCCCACGAGCGCCGCGTCTGGTGTTCCCTGTGTCCTACCAGGTGCCTCCCGCATCACGTCATCTCTGAAGACTCTAGATCCGCTCTTGCCCTTTAATGGATGGCGACTGAAGGAGAANGGGGGGGCTCACAGCGGCCCAGGCCTCGCTCCTCGCTGCCTTTCTCCTCTCCCCTCTGGAGGCTTATGAATTACTTCGTAAGCTGCTTGCTACTAAGCGTTTCATTTTTAAGATAAATCTGGAATTTTACGTATTTGTAGATTCTCTAATGTGAGGCTCAGTAGAGGAGTCGAGAAAGCTATGTTCATTTTATAAAGGCAGAGATTTCTTCATCTTTCCCCAGAAGCATCTGCAGAGAAAGTCCCTAGAAAATGCAGCTTGTTTATGAAAAGTTATGGATGAAATAGAAAGGGCCTGTGAGCTCATCGTGAGTTTAGATGGTTGAGATGCTTTTCAAATAATGTATTACTGGCTTCTTTAATACATTGATTTAAAAAATGTTATCTTGTGAAATATCTGTCTCTCAGTTTTAAATTCTAGATTACTATATTTATCTTAGTTTGTCCCAATAGAAATAATAATGCACTTTGGTCTTCTGTCATCCAGAAATCATTATGGAAGAAAGTTAAAGGATGGAAGATACATTATTAGAGAGATTTGTTGATGTTCAGTGAATGAGTAGAACTGGGCTGATTCTTCATAAGATATTCCAAAGACTCCTTCAGGGATCGCTGCAGAGAGGCCGAGGCGTACTGCTGCGTGCTCTTTCCTGTTGCGTAGTGGTTCGTGGCGTGCGTATGCATGTGTGGCGTTTCCAGCCCTGTGAACGTGTGCATTCTCAGACACTCCAACTAACGGACGCCCGGGGGGTTACCTGTTTGTGTGGGGATGCATTTGTTGCATCTGAAATTCCCTGCACTTGCAACTCAGCGTCTTCTTAGATGCTGTGCCGCGTGCTGTTTGGCAGAGGCTGCGTTTGTCTGTGCTGATTTGCTGGCGTCCTCTTCTCCGGAGACCACCGGGATTCAGCCTTCGTCTTCTTGTTTCGCTTTAAGAGACTTCACCCCTCGCCCTCTTTGCTGGGTACCCACAAGGAACCCTCAGGAAGCGGCCCTCCCGCCTCCCGCAGCGCGGGCGCCCGGTGGCTCCCAGGAGCAGAGGGCATCCGGCCCTACCCTCTGTACCCTGCACATACAAGTCAGGTGGGGTTCATGGGGCAGCGGGAAACCTTGGCGCTGCAGCTGTCCTCTGTCACCTCTGTGTGCTGTGGGACTTGCCAGGAACCCAAGGTGCTCAGCTGTACGCTCCAATTTCTGACGGGGTCTTATGAAGAGTTTTAATAAGCACAATGGGTAAAGCATCAATCTCTAGCATCTGGTTGGCCCAAAATTAACGTGGGCTAATCTGATTTCCATCCGCCCACCGCTCAGATTGCAGGGGAGTAACGACGGCAGTAGGAGCGCGTCAGTGCTGCAGCTGGGGGAGCAACTCCGGCGCACACGGTCGTGCACCCCCGACTTCGCCAGCGGTGCCCCCCCGCGTCCGCGCCGGAGCGCCTCAGTGTCAGCAGCGAGCTGGCCGGAGCACACGGGCTCGCACGCGCCCTGCGCACGTGCTCCTGTTCGCCGGGGCCTTGGGGATGTTCTCAAAGTTCTCCCAAAACTCCAGGCCTTTCTTATTTCCAGACTTCCGGACGTTGTCCTGCAGAGCGACACAGCAGAATCGCGCCCACTTAAGAGGGATTCCGACTGCGTAAAGAACGCAGCTGCAACTTTTTAAATTTATAAAGACATAATTGTGTTTTTTGTTTATCTATCATAAAATTATATTGTTTATCCATCATAAAATTATCTAGAAAATTTCATAGAATCTTTTTGCTTTGAACATAAAATTTTCTTGAAGGTAGTGGAGTAGATGAAACATTTCTGAATAAATAAATATATTTTCTAAATTAATTAGCAATATGGTAAAAATATAAATTAAATACATTATATATAGTTTAAATATATTCTGTGCTCTTTGAGCTTAAATGCCACATCCTACCCTTAGAATAGTATGCTGATAGAGTGCTTTATGACTAGCCTGAGAGAATGATCTTTTCACATTTTAAATTCTGAAGTGAATCTCCAAAAATTTAATGCATTGGAGACAAATGACCTTGTCAGATTTCTAGATGGTAAAACTATTAGCTGGTAATAACTAATAAGGTTATTAGCACTTTACCAAATTTACCAATATTGGATTTAAATATTTGTCTTAAACAATCCAAAATCTTTGAAGTACATAGTCTAATCTATCTTTGAAGTATATTGCATGGAATTAACAACCAAATAATTTGACAACTCAAATAGAAATCCACAAGTTCTCCTCTAGCCCTTTTATTCTATAGGTGAGAGCGGGAAGACAGAAAAATAAGCTCCCATAATTACTAGCTGTAGGAAACAAGAGGAGCACACGAGAATGTGGAGCTTCTTATTCATGGCCTTTTCTTGTCACCCGGGTCATCTATTTTTTCTCCTACGGAGGAGCCCAAAGCCTCCAAAACCGTGCCCTGCCCTGCCACCTTTGGCAGCGGCCTTTGCGAGCTTGTCTGCTGTCCCATTTACCTCGGTGCCCCTTTCCTGTTCATTATTTCTTCATTTCTTCCTCAAATACAAGATGCCCATCAAAGAATGCTCCGCTCGAGCCCACCGTCTGCGGAGCGGACGCCTTATTTTTATAACCTCTTAGAATATCAAGATGAGATAACTGCACTGGAACCAGCCTACGCCCGAGGCAAAGCAAGAACAGATCGAGGGGTTTCTTTTTCTCAAAAATGTACGTTGCAGTAAAACATATTACATAATGTGACGTATCAATCACTTTAAATGTACAATTTGGTGTAATTCCTTATATTCAAAAAGCTGCACAAGCCACCTCTGTGTACTTCCAAACCCCTTTCGTCCCCCAAACAGAAACTCTCTAAATGGAAAGCAGCACCTCCCCAATCGTCTCTGCTTCCCCATTAAACTACCTGTGATAACTCTGACTCTGAAAATCCTCTTCTGTATACCTCATGCAAGCGAAACACGCATATGTACCCTTTTGTGTCCATTTCATTTACTCAGTGTGACTTCCCCAGGATTCATCCCTGGATCAAAACTTTGTTCCATGTGTTGGCTGAATAATAATCTCTACTATATCACATTTTGTTTATTTAGCCATCTGTGGCTGGACTTTTGATATTTTTTTTTAATCTAGACATGTCCCTCTCATAAGCTTCTAAAGCCAATGCTCGAGGCAGTTCTTGTTGGGATAGCTTTATATCCACAGAGGGTACGTACTACAACTGAAGTCATTCGATGGTTTGTTACTATCACACTGAATTCAAATTGTTTAATAACACCCACTTAAAATCACCTCACATTTTAGAGGCTGGGAGATAGCTCAGGGGTCTAAGCGCCTGCCTGGCAAGCACAGGGACCCAGGTTCCATTCCGGTACCACGTGCCATGCCACCCCACCCCAGGCCCACCAATCCAGCCACCGAAACAAGGCATGTTGGCGCACACCTATAATCCCAGCACTGGGAAGGCTGAAATAGGGTTACCACCAGCCCAAGCTGCATAACGAGACCCTGTACCAAATACATAATTAAAAAAAATCCCTGCACATTCTCTAATTCAATTACAAAACAGGACTACTATGATTCATTAATACTGTGGAAACAGTTTTTATTTTGAATTGTATAATTTGTTATTTAAGTAAATTTTCATGCTGGTTTAGAATTATAACCATAAAAAGATACTGTCTGCTCTTCTCAAATATGCTAGAGCCATCAATACCTCTGCAAGTGTCATAAAAGTCCCTAGTCGCTAGCAAAAACAGACAGTCACACCACTGCAACTGAAGCTGAGGCTCGTGGGATTCTCAAGCCCTTCTGTATGTCTAAATCCTAATCTTGACTGATATTTAATCAAGAGTTCTGAATGGCATAGACAGAAGAGCAAATGACCTCTGAATCCTTATGCACACTTCTGGACTTATAACTCCAAAATAACTGTCATCAGATTAAAATTTATGGTTCATTATGGCTTAAAAAGTTATCCTACAGCAGTGACTGTTCCGCTCCCCCCTAAACAGCAAACATGTATGATAAACACTTGTGACATATCTGTGCAAAGTCTCTCGTGCTCTCTAACACACATTAAATTTCAATGAAAATTTCAAGATATACTTTATTAAATTTACTAGATTTAAAGCAGGAGTGCAATGCCTCCTTCACATTCACAGGCAATGCTTTTGTTCTCTTAACAATGATTCTTAGCAAAATACTTCATACATAAATGGTATTCCATATCTGGTTGAAGGTTTGCTTTGATTCTTGTTTTGATCATTTCTCCCTAAAGTAAGTATTTCTTGGTGTTATGAATGGATAATTTCTTATAGTTGGAAAAAGAGTGAAGAGATCACATGTAGACTTACACTTGAACCATTAAGTATAATTTAGCTGATATTTTTCAATTTAGGTTCAGTAAACATTCCTAATATTGTTAAATAGTTTTAAGTACTTGTAAAGAGAGCAAGAAAGTGGCTTCAGTACTTTCAGGCAAAAGTCAATTCACAAAGGAAGTTTGTGTTTTATGAGGCTTTCCTGAATTACAGAAATTAAAGATGGACGGATCCATTAGGTCATTTAGTTTGCTCCCACAAGAGTGCAGAAGGGCTCTCTCACTAGGGCTTTGCTGCAGAGGAAACATTAAAACCCAACTGCAATTGAGACAGTAAATTTGTAATTTATGAACAATAAAGGTTTTGTCCTCACATATTAATATGACTGCATATTTTTAAATCTGGGTAAAGCATTAATAAAATGATTAGCAGAAGTTAAGAAGGCCATTTGCAAGGACACTTCCTGAGGAGACAGGGAGCTCCCTAGGCGATTAGTCAGGAAGGAAGTGAAAACAAACCCCCAGCTCCTCTTCCGTAGGCCAACCAAATGGAGTTTTTCTGGTGGTCCCCAAATACAAGTTCAGCGTTCTTGAACTTACGAGTTCAAGTTCCTGTTCAGGTAGAACATTTCTTTTGTTCAACTATAGTATTCATGAAAGCCTTGGAGAAACACAGCATGCCTAAGGTGACTTTTGCGAGGACCCGAGTAGTTAACTCTCTTAGGGTCCTAAGATTTGTTCTTACTCTAAGAAAGTAGTTCTTCACCAAACTACTATGGCATATGAAAGCTTAACCACACAATTAATTTTTTTTTTTTTTTTTGGAACTGGGGATTGAACTCAAGCCCTTGCGCTTGCCGGGGAAGTGCTTATTCTACTGAGCCATTTCCCCAGCCACAATTAATTTCATAGATGAAATTTTCCAGGTTTATTTTTTATAGAGTACTGTTCCCAAAATGGTATAAAAATGGTCCCGGGAAGGCATGCATAGTTACTGTTTTATCTTACAGATGCGCAATGCTCATCAATGACTTAGGAACTCCAAACCCCACAGTAGAAGAATGCTTGACTCCACAGGCCAGTGACTTTTGAGGTGACCATGATCATAGACAAAGGTTTTGGAAACACTGCCCAAGAATAATCAAGTTTCTGTCTTTACATAAATTCTTTGGATGAGGTCACACTAGTGTTTGCCCACCAGAGATCTAATGTATCCCAGGAAAAAGGATCTTTCAACTTTTATTTTTTCAATCAGTGATATTCTAGAAGAAGGAATTGAAGAGAGAACAAGGGACTTAGATGAACAGTTTCAGAGCATCAGCATTCACTATAAATTCCTCATTCACTTTTCCAACTTCCACCTGTCCTTGGCATTTTCCACTTTATTAACATGAGCGTATGCTTGGGGAGTTACTGACCATCGTAGGCAAAGCCATCGAGAATAGACTTTTTTTTCATGCCTACACTGATTCTGCAACTTCCTAGCCTTAAACTAAAACAGTTTCTAAGGCTTTCTCTTTACATGGAAGGTTTCTAGCTTTTGCTTTAGTTTTTAGGTAAGATTAGGCTGCAGTTGACAGTGTAGGCTGATCTCCCAAGCTTGGCCTGTCACCTTCTGCTTCGAGCTAAGGGGCCCTTGGGAGCCAGAAGTGGGCAACCGGCTGTCAGACCAGGGCCCGAGACATGGGAGGCCCCACGTTGATCTCAGAACCTCAGTTTCATTGATGTAAATGACAGGGGAACTGGAAAGATTCCCTTTCTAATGCAATATGACTAAAATCTTCTCAGATGGGAATAAGATGACAGAAATTCCTGATACTAAGAATGATAGAAATAGTAGCAAAAATACTACCAATGCCAACGACACAACTAATTGTACATGTTATTGTAAATTTGTTAAATTTCTTATGCATTCATATCCCCAACCATAAAACAAAGTACTCATAATTGTTAGGAACTTTTCCAATTCTTAGTATCTATGCATCTCTCTGTTAGGTTTAGAAACTGAATTTTACCAATCTGACCTAAATAGATACAAATAGGAACTGGATTTGCTTTCCTGACCAAGATGAAGATAAGAAAAAATATGTATGAAGTAAATCAATGACCATCACAAACCACTGGACATTTCACACGAGGACAGTGATATCTAAGAGAAAGAAATAAAGAAGTGGGCTTCACGGTTGCGCTGGCTCTCTGCCTGGGAGAGCCTGGGCTGCAACACAGGAAGGGCTGACTCCACCGAGCCTGGAGACCTCTCCGAGATGAGGAGACAGCGTGGGAAACCCTGGCACAGTGACCAGCCTTCCACAGAGTGTTGCAGAGGGCAGGAGGAACTGCGGTCAGTGGAGCACCACAAATGCTTAGCAGTGCAGGTCAGCAGCTGGAGAAAAGGAAACTACGGCGGCCGGGAAGACAGCCAGGGCCGGTGGAAGAGGGCTGTGCCTACGAGCAGAGGCTGTGAGGGGTTTCTGCCACCCAGACTGGAAAACCCACCTTTCAGGAGGTATGAAACTAAGTGAGAACCCGCTTGGACCTGAGGAAGGTGTAGATAGTCTAAGGTGAGCACTGCTCAAGGCCTACTTTAAAATAAATTTCCAAACTGACTGGAATATTTGGAAGTAAAATGGCACACGAGGGCCAGCGCTGCTGAAGGTCTGCCTGAAGGCCACAGGCGTTACCAAATGATTGATTTTCAAAACCTGAGCATCCAAGAACAGAGTTCAGGGATGTGGATTGCAATACACCGCCGTCTTCACCAGCCAGGCAAAATTTCCCCACTTCCCATGTACAGTCAGGGCTAATGTGAAGTAGAAGAGCAGAACCTAGAATGAAAATAATAATGACTCAATGAAAACTGACCAAGAGTTAACAAACACACTGTAGTTAGCAAAGCCATTAAAGCAGTTATTTAGACTATTCTATAATTTTAAAAGGCATATGAAAAATATAAGTAAACACAATTCAAGCCTTTGAGATGAAAACTCTAATTGTGTGGGACGAAAAACCACACCGATTAGGATTAACAGCAGATTAGGTGGTCCAAAAGAAAAGGTCAATGAACTTAAAAACAAAATAGACACTCACCAAAATGCTAAAGAAAAAAATTAAAATGAATGGAGTATCAGTGTTCAGGAGAATAACTTCAAATGACACATACTAGAAGAAAAAAAGAGTGAAAAAAAGTGTTTGAATGAATAAAGGTCAAACTACAACAAAACAACGAAAAGCTAAGGAGCTTAATGAACTCAAAACACAAGAAACAAAAACCCACACTGTTACTTAACAATCACTTGATCAAAAACTGTGATTGTTGAGCAGGAGAGATAGCTCAGTGGCCCAAGCGCCCGCCTGGCAAGCGCAAGCTCTGGCTTCGATCCTGCGTACAGCGTGCCGCGGCAGCCCGACTGCTGTCTTCCCCTGAAACCAGGCGTCACGGCTTACGCCGGAAATCCCAGCGCTGGGGAGGCGGAGACAAGAGGATCACTCTGAATCCGGGATGTATAGCGAGACCCTGTACCAAAGAAATAAATCTTTAAAAAGCAAAGCAAAACAAAACTGTGATTGTGTATTCTAAAGGTTACAAGGAGTATATTTTGTAGAAAGGACAAAAATAACATTGAAAAAAGATGTTTCTGTTGGAAAGAATACCAATGAGAACAGAGTGGTGCGCGGCATCTTCAAACTACTAAAAGAAAATCTATTAATCGAACATTCTACACCCATCGAAATAATCTTTCAAATACTAAAGTAAAATAATGACATGTACGAAAAGAAAGAATGAATCTCCCATAATATGAATTACAAAAGATGTTCAAGGAAGTCCTTGAAGCAGAAGAAAAGCGACATTAGATAAAATACAGATAAGCAGCGTTAGATAAAAATCCATGGTGGAGCGACGGAGAGGAGCGAACAAGACCGGAGAGGACGCCTGGAGAGCGCCGCTGGGAGCGCACGTGGGCCGCGCACATGCTGCACCCCTGGGTGGGGCACGTGGGCCCTGCTCTGCGCACCCCTTTCCCTCTCCATCCCCCTACCCTCTCCCCATCTCTTGATCCTCTTCCTGCTCAAGAAAGATCTTCCCAGTTTCTATCATCTGTTTTTTATTTTCTTCTTTATTGATAATTTGGGGTTTTCATATTAAAAAAAAAACAAAAAAAAAAAAACAAAACACCCAAGCAACAGTTAAGGTTGCTAGTCTGATTTATTGGCCTGACACTGTGGTCTCCTACAGAGGGCTCAGGGTCACCTTTCTTTAGCGCAGCGCTCCATCGTGTACAGGATACATTTTCTTTATCTGTTCATCTGATGAGGGACAGAGAGGTTGCCGCTGAGGCTCTGCTGCTATGAACCTGGGTAGGCGTGAATCACTGTGATGCAGGGGCCTTAGCCCTTTTGCCAAGATGCTTAGAAAAGGGGTCGGGGAGTCGGCTCAATAGCATAAGCGCTTCCCTGGCAAGCTCAAGGGCCTGAGTTTGATCCTTGGTTCCTGGGG
>NDGN011437361.1:0-10395 GCA_002564285.1 Tympanoctomys barrerae
TGAACTCAGGCTCTTGCGCTTGCCAGGGAAGCATTTATTCCACTGAGCCATCTCCCTGGCCCCCTGAAATATTATTAAAGAGGGCTCAAACATATTTCTGTGGTTCTCAGGATGCCATTATAAACACCACACCTTATCAGGAGCACCAAGTTTTTCTTAGAAAAAGTGAAAGATTAAAATATGAAAAGCTGCCTGTGAATCTTTACAACATTAACCTATCACTGGATGAGGGTAAGCAATAAGCATATTGATGAATCAGTATAACACTCCTCATCTAATATCAAAGTTCAAAAGTGAGCAAAAGTCAAGCTCTCCTCCTCCTGTTATGCTTTTGGTATGTTCTAGTTCATTCTAGCTGTTGCATCATGATGTGAGAGTTTAGATTACAGGATAAATGTGGCCTCCTTGGGATAATTTTCCCAAATGGGATTATATGGTGGGAACTCATAGATTTCTAGAATAAAACAGCTCAAGTACTGTTCCTCACTCCAAATTTCCCAGTAAGCAGCTTGAGGAGCAGAGGGGAAGCAGTTTTGTTCCATTTATCGAGATACCTGCAGACACTTATTTTTTCTTTTAATGTGAAAGCAATGATGCTGTTACTTTTCACCATCTCTTTGCTCCCTTCTGTTTTCATTATTCTAACCTATGAAGCAGAACATGTTTGATGAAATATTATTAAAGAGGGCTCATACATATTTATTCCAAATATACCATGTTGGATGTGTTATGACATTAAACATGCAATTATTAAAGTTGTGTGCTTGTAATTCTGTTAAATGGCAAGCACTAAAGCAAAGGTGAAGTTATGGGGAAGATAGGATGATGCAGCTTTTTAGAGTTTGAAATGAGGCATCCCTTAAACAATCTCAACACAGAAGTAAACACTACAGGCATCTCTCCCACTCTCTCTCCCTAGTCAACATTGTCCAGTTCACTGGCTAAATGCCTGGTGGTCACTTGATAGCTGGGCTATTTTAAAAGTACACAAACAGAATTGGAGAGAATTGGTTTTCTTGGAATTGAGATGACATAAGGTAAAAGCACGGGCTTTCACTCACAAATATATTTCTTAAAGATTTTTCTTAAAGATTTTTAAAAAGGTATTTCCTGTACAAGGCTACAGTCACACATCTTGCATTTTAGTTCCCAGAAAATAATTTAAGCATTCATTTGATTGTTATTGTTCTACTTGTTCTTTGAAAAGTATATGAACAAAGATGGAGGCAATGGTGGAAAAGTCTTATGGCTACTGAATTCTTTCAAGTATAAATAGATATATAAGGAGGAGGGTAGAATATTTCTTGCTTGAGAGAATAAGGGAATCTTGTAGAGGTGCCATTTTGGGAGATTGTTCATTAAGGGCTGATATGCCTCACTCATGCAATGTGGATACAAAAGATGGGAGCTGTGTTTATGAATGAAGTGTGATGGGATTACAAGCACCATTGCTCAGGTAAAATTGATTAAATCAGTACCAAATGAGGAACTGAGTCATGTAGCAAGTAGGCATAAATATGGGACAGGGTCTCTTCCTGTTGGGGTTGGATTAGTGACTCATTTGGGTTCTTTCAAGGTGATTGATACCTATTTAACATATCATTCCCTGATGCTAATCCCTACAGAAGTATGCGGCTGTTTGTTTCCTCTTTTGTCTTGAGGTGTGGCCCAAATGGCAGTGTGTGTCTCTTCCAAGTTTCAAAGTCATCTTATCTTTCATCTTGTTTCCTTGAGGGCCTGGTCCTGGCTGACCACCTATAATATTTCTATGTAATTCAGCTGCCTACACCATTCCCCCCTCTGAAGAAGTAACTTGAACTGCCATGAGAAAACCATGGGCAATGACCCCTCTGGCTTCTTCAGGCTGAAAGGGGTGGTTGACCAGAGTTTTGTCCCACCTCATGCCCACCTAAGTGAGTTCCCATGTCTTCTCCACCACCTTAGGCCCACTTCACTGCATGGTTTTCCTCTACAAAAGTCCCTGGAAGAGACAGCTTCCCAGAGACCACCTGCTCGGGCCCCCCTCCTGTCCCTCTCTTGGACAGGAGCTTTCTTTCCCTCAATAAATATATTCTGCTCATAAAATAAATACTAATGAATTCAGATTGGCTGGGTGAAGAGGTAGGTTGGGTTTAGAAATGTAACATTGTTACCAATAGGTTTAATAATTTTCTTTAGATAAGAGGATAGGAATCCCATATTCACAAGCAGAACCATTTCAGGAGATTAAGCTGTGCAGAAAGGATTGGAAGGGTAAAGAAAATGAAAAAGAAGCTGAACATTTTGGCTGTTAAGGAATGAAAGACTTTGTAAGGCTGGAGTGGGAAGCTTTCAAGAGAGTAAGGAGAGAATTCATAGGCTTTATCAACAGATTGGGTGTGGGTGCAAATGGGCTGGAGCAGAGCAAGACTGCCCAAAGTTTAGCATTGGCTATGAGCTAGTAAAATAAGCAGGGAGAACAGGCGGATGAAGGGACTTGATTTTTGGTTGTTGTCAATTACATACAATGTGCACACAGGTTGTTTAACTCTTGACAAATCTGAAAGGAAGGATTGGAATTTAGGGTAAGAAAGACCAAGGTTAAAATGAGATTTGAGATTTACATGCAAAGAAGATTGTGATTGAATGAAAAAGCTAAAGAAGAACACAGAAAAGATTACTGAATAGATATTGAGAGATTTCCCTTTTTAAAAATTGCTTAGAAGGAAGTTCATGGTTAAACCTGAAAACAGGCTGGGAATAGTGGCGCACCCCTGGTCTTGGGGTACAGTGTAAACAGGCTTGCTCCTTGTTGGGGACGTAGTTCTAGAGGACACTATGCCTTGTGGATTTTGAAGTCTCCATGGTATCAAATACAAAGAGCTAGCAGTTGCTAGTATAAGAGGCATTTTGACAGACAGATCAGTGCTACCCCCTCTGGTTCCTCTACAGCACCCAAAGATCCAGAATTTCCGCATATCCCGGAAGAATGCAGGCATAAACTGAATCTGGAATGAAGACTTAGCTGAGTAGGGTCCTTCACCCCGGACACCCTTCACCTTGGACGCCTGAGTGGAAAAGTGTATTTCAGGCTGGGCTAGTCAAGCAGCAGAAGGCCAGATGCTGCTTCCAGATGCCAGAAGGATAAGTGAGCTTCCCTTTGTAGCCAGAAGCTATTGGGGAAACACATGTGAGACCTCTTGAATGAGACAGGACTGGGAAAGGGAATTTGACCTTAGAGTAATGGAGCATGTTTCTGAAGTAAAGTTGTTTTGTTTAAAAGAAGTTGGAAGAGACTGAGTTACTTTAATTAGCAAGAATTTTTTTTCATAGTAAGTGACAATGCAGGATTTGGGTGCAAACTTGAACATATAATAGCAGGTAAAATACATTTCTTGATTACAGATTGTGCCAAGAGTAGTTTAATCCTACTACAACGGATCCTTTGGGAGAACTAAGAAGTCTCAAGTACTGAAAGTAATATGGGCTGGAAAAAAAAAACTTGCTTATTACATAACACTGGAAAACATAAATATATATGGTGTGGTAGATGGATGAAACTCCAGAGGAGAAACAGCCAGGAAAATGTGAAACTAGTAGTACTTCTAAAAAAGCAGAGGTTGGGGCCGGGGAGATGGCTCAGTGGATTAAGCGCTTCCCTGGCAAGCACAAGGGCCTGAATTCAATCCCTGGTTCTGCAATAAAATTAAAAATAAAAAAGGGGAGGTAAGTGATGAATTTTGCCAGTGGTTACACAACAGTGAGGTTAGCTGAGTTCATGGAAGAGGCCCTGTGATGTGATAGGAGTAGCCCTTCATACTTTGCAAATCAGCAATCTGAATATGACAACATTTTGTTAACCATGCTTTTTCATCGGGTGTGGTGCTGAGAGATATGTATCCCAGCCCTGTTATTCCACGGTCAAGAAAACTAAGACATCTGAGAAATTTAATAAATATGAGCAAAAGAACAATAAGGCCATTACACTTGAAAGGTAAATAGAATCTACATGTTTTGTGTCGTTTGAGAGAAAAACGTAGGTGGCACATGAAATAAGGAAGAGATCATTTATGTTAAAGCAAAAAGTGTACTAGAAAGCAACTTGGGAGCAAATACTCTGACGAATGTTAAGTGTGTTTTCATCTTTTATTAGAGAAGTTGGAAGTTGAATTTCAATATTGATGGTATCATAATTTCTCTGCTCTGTTCAGGGGAACACACAGAATCAATTTGTACAAGCATATACAACAATTCAGTTGGTGCTTTGTGTTCTAAAACCAGTAATCTGCTCAGGTCTGGGCTCCCAGGCCCCCATGCGCTGTTGCTAGCTCCCGGCGCTGGTGGCGTGGCTCCATTCCCAGCATTATACTTTTTCACGCACTGTCTGCAATAGAACTACAGCAGGCTTAAGGATCATGCAGATTAACACTGTAGCAAATATTGTTTGTATATTTAATAGACATAAAAAGGTTATCTCTTGATATGAAATTCTGAAAATCTGCATAAATATTTTTTGTGTAAAATTAAATTAGTTATGTACTTTTTTTTCAAACTAGAACTTGAAGTACCAAGAATGCCCACATAGTTCATATACACATATGTATAGAGACAGACTTTTCATTATGCTAAAAGTCTGGATAGTTCAAATTATATTCTGTGCCACACATTTATTTAACCAGTATGTATTTGGCATTAGGCTAACTATGTCTGAACGGATTAGTCTTAACTGGTGCGTGTGTATCATGCAAAACAGAGTTCTAATATTCCTGTTTACTAATCGCTGTCATGTGGCAATATTTAGATGATTTTGCTCTACAGCAGTGTGAGTTAAGAAGTATAAATACTTTGTACATGGTCACATTTACAAACATTTGTCAGTAACCACAATCTTTATGGTGTAACAGTGAACTGTAATATCTGGAATACGCAGAAGCAATTCCTATAAAGCTGTGTCAGATGAAAACTTTCTTAAACGACCCTAATGGAGTTCTTCTTTGAGCATTGATGAGTTTTGGCACAGGTACACTTTTCTATTATATTTCTTTATTGTTCTACTAATTTCCACAAGTTTTACAGGAAATTAGCTTGTTACAGCATGGTAAAGACATGGCACTTACTGATGAGGTAACTTAAGATGTAGAAAACTTCTGCAAAATTATTTGTCTAGCAGACCACCACTGCTGCTAAAGGAATCTGTAGACAGAGTTTTGTTTTTCTTCTAGTGCATGCATTTGCTATTAAATTGCTAATGCACTATTTTTGCTGCAGCTCAAACATGTTCTAATACATCACAAAGCAGAGTTGTCAACACCAAGCTCATTTACTTGTGATTGCTTCTCATAACAAACATGTTTAAGGTGGATTATCTGCAGTTCAACTCTGCCTTACTGGTATGAATTGGCAGCTGCTTTTTGTTTGGCCAAGGAAATTTAATACTCAGACTGTGAAACCAAAACACAGAAGTCTTCCCCAGTCTCTGAGGTTTCAGGTAACATCTTCTCTATACATAAAGGACACACAGGAGAAAACAGTTTTTGTTCATGGAGTGTGTGCTCAGAAGCAGGGAGTGATCTTTTGACGCTTGGCAGTTTGGTGGCTTCAGTCTGCATTTTGGAGTTTCACACTACTGTTGCTGGTCTGCGGTCCATCTCGGCTTCCAATTTCACCATCTGCTGCATCTCCTTCGCCTATAACATCAGAAACATGGCCTTACATGTTGAAATCCTCTCCTGAAGGCACTCAACAACTGTGGCCTCTCTGCTCCTAAATTTGATGCTGTCACTGTGTCCTTGCTACTCAAGTATGGTCCATGGATCTGCAGCATCATATTGCTTATCAGAAATGCAAACTCTTGGGGGTTGCCCGAGGTCTACTGAATCTGGGTCTATATTTTTTAACCAGATCTCCAGGCAATTTCTATACACAGTAAGGCTTTGCGGACTTGCCTAGATAGTACCACTAAAACCACTTGAAAAGACACTGAACCAGATATTTGGACTATGTCACATAGTACTGATTTAGTTTCTGCAGCTTGTTATGTTGCTTTAACTCTAGATAATTTTAAAATTATTAGAATAAGCATTGATTCTGTACAATTTATTTCTCCAATAACCTAATCTCTAAGGTCATCCCCCAAGAACCTAAATGTTGGAGAAAAATCAAGGAGGAGCAGATTACACTGGTTTGGTTGGAGTGTCCACTGACTGGAACCTAAACATGTAGGGTTCCAGGAATCTTTTTGCCCATGTTCTATGGATGGAGGCTTTCATTTCTCTGGTGTCATTCATTTTTCATGGATTGCCAATGAGCATGCCATGATGAATTCAATCTCACAAATTAGGGCCATCACTAAGACAAAGGGCTGATTTAAGAGGTGGAAAAGGTGTCAGATGGAGGTAAAGACCTGGTGATAAATTATTGTTTGGCAATGTAGGAGAAATCCAATAGCTGATTTCAACTTGCACTTTATGACTAATAGTCTAGATGCACTGGCCCAACCTGCATACGTGTCCTTTTCAGAGAGATAAGGAAGCACCCTTTTCCTCTGTGACATATTACTTTGAACTCAGCGACATGTAGGAATGGAAACATGGACATATAAAGAGAGAAATCAGAGGAAGACTCTGAATGCTCTGAGGTTACTATTCATGCCTGCTTTGGTATTCCAACTAAACAGAAGATCAGAAAGAATATTTGTTCAAATAATTACAGTAGAAATCTAAATCTCTTAAATGAAATTCTGTACTAAAATGAATTCAATTCACAGACCAAACTGATTTTTTTCTTGTTTCAATATTGTGGCTTTCAATTTTGTTTTGGTGAGGATGGGCACAACAACATCAATGAATTATATCTACCTGCAGAATTTGGGATGAACTGTTCTCTCCACCCAGATATTGTTTTATGCCTGATATATATTAATACTCTAGCAAAAAATGAAGAAATGAAGAAAAATATACAAACATGAAACTATGACACAAACAGTATTCATAAGAGATGACAGTGAAACATTATCAGCACTAGAAATTAAATAATCTGATGCTAAATATGCTTTTCCCCTTCAGTATTTAAAGACACTATTGAATATAGTTTAGAAGAAAGAAGTGTATAACAATAAAAGATTATTGCAAGAGCTAAATTCTTGTATGAGCAGGGTGACCATTCATTTCCATTTGCCTGGGACAATTCCAGCATATACCTGGCTATTAAGAACATTGCTCTCTTTATCAAAAATGTCTTGATTTAAACAATAAATTACATAATTATGAGGGGTGAAGGGTCACCTCATGAGGGATGAATAAGGTCCTTGGTAGACCACACTTAGCAGAGAGCATGACAAACAAACACTGTTTAAATTTCTGCACATAGAATATAACTCTCACAAATCACCAACAAACTTTCGCTGGGATGTGTTACGAATTAATTTGACTGTATTAGCATTTAAGAATGACATGACTCCATGAGCCAGGCTTGGAGGTGCTGAGTCCATATAAAAATAAATTATATATATATATATATATATATATATATATATATTCTTGATGTCTGGGTTGTTTTTACACCATGACATGTTTCCCAGATCTGCAATTGGAAATGTTGGCTAAAGCGCTTTCAAAATAATTTTCTAAAGGTTTTGGGCATTTCAGATTAAATGTTACATCAGAAATCCAAGCATGAAATAGTGAAGCTTTTTAAGCTTAAACCCTTCAGATATTAGTTATGACTAGCTGCGAATTGCGCATGGAGTTTGCACAGAGAATACTAACGTAGTCGAGAAGGAAAGCAATGCTTTGCTTATCAGAATTTCAGTCCTACCTTGCGTTTGGGACACTGCATGACAGGATTTCAAAAGCTGTTTGTATAAAAATAGTAATGTCAAAGTTGAGTCATACATACGAAGCAAACAAAATAAATGAATATTGAAGTGAATTTGAGAAATGAATGCAAAACCATATACAGAAAAGCAAAAGGCTAAGAATAAAACATGTACACACCTATTAGTGACACACTTTTCCCAGTTGATCTCAACAGAAAAACAAAAGAACAAAACAAACAATAGATGCCTATTAGCCCCTATGGTACCTCTTTTCTGGGGCAGCGAGTAGGGAAGCTGACTTTTCCCCCATCATTTGCCTCACTTTATTAAATGATAGGACTGATGACAAAAATCAATTTTAAGATTTGGGTTTGACAGTCATGGCTTCATTAATGTTTAAATGACACATGTCGAGATGGATGAGACACTGTGTGGCTAGGAGGTTGATGGCAAAACTTGAGCGGTAAAAAAAAAAAGTCCCTGGAATTTGGAGTGTTAACTGAAAAACTGGCCAAGTTGGGAAAGCCAGAAAGAGGTTAAAGAAGGGGCACATAAGGTCAGGGGCCTGAATCGGGACCAAAACATATGTCTGAGTTGTTTTTCCCAATGTCTTTGACACTGGTCTAGTGATTAAATAGATCCATCTGTGCTTTACTGTGAGCTGGAGGCATAACTTATGTTATCTTAAAACATTCTATAAACTTTAGGAACCAAAAACCAGGATCTTCCCCATATGACCCAGTCAACACAACTGTCACCAATGCAGTATTTTAACGCAAAATAGGGGATGTGGGAGGCAGCTGGGAGAACATATAGGAAAAATGTCACAGGGAAGTAATAAAAAACCACAAGGGGAAATATTCTGAGAAATGTTTAAAAGAATTTCTCTTTGGCCTAAAAACAGAGACAAAAAAAAAGTCTTGGAGCTACATAGTGGTCTAAGAGATTGTTCTAGAAGTTTGGACTTGTCTGGAGACAGGGAACTGTTTTTGCTAATGCCATGTTTAGTTACTGATGAAGGAAGCCTCACTACACAATTCCAGACCTTGCCTTCTATGAGGAAAGACACACAGTCTTTTGCACTGTGCCTTAGGACAGTGGTACACCATGCAGCACTGAGAGCTTCGGCCTCTCTCTCTCTCTCTCTCTCTCTCTCTCTCTCTCTCTCTCTCTGTCTTGCACACATGCTAGAAAGACCCAGGACTGAATCAGTATTTATACACCAAAGCTTAACACAATAATTCAAGTCCAAATTCTATCCCCAAAGCAACAATATGATATCTTGAATTTCTTTTCCCTGAATCTAATTACATCTTCACGTTTCCAGCTTTTTCATGTTCTGTGTTTTCCTAAGATTCTGTGATTCAAAGTTGTCAGTTGTAAGAGGGAGACATTACTGACGACATCTTAAAAGGTATTATATAAACTTTTTCACTTATGACTCAGTGAATACAACTGTCATCAATGAAGTATTTTAATGCAAGAACACTGATATAGTTTGGATTTCACATGTATTAGTATAAAATCTCAGTTATTTCTTCATTCTGTTCTCTGTTTCCTAAAACTAGAAACACTAGGAAACTGTATTCTTTACCTCTGATCCACATCACCATTGTACTCATGAGTAATTTTTAGCGTCTTTATGTTCATTAAACTTGTTGCTAAGCAACACCATAATTTCTAAGTAGTTTCTTAATTTAGATAGTTAAGACAATTGTGCCTTAGCTTTCATTATGCCCTTCCTCTAAGGAGAAATTTAGGTAAGCCTTGTGAATGGCATCCTTATCCCCATCTATCCCTGAATTACTGAAGTAGGTTCTAAAGCTTTAGAGATGGTCACTTTCCCCTTAGTCAATTCTCATATGTCACCAGGAACACTTTCTGGCAAGCACTTTAACAGGAAAAACATGACTTATACTAGAACATTATGTATCTATGAGTGGGACAAATGGTTTAGGCTTAGGGACAATAAACATGTCTTGCCCCTTTTGGGGATTACTACATAATTCATGAATAGAAGCGCTTCATTAAAAAGCAAATGTGGAGAATAACTCAGAAACATGTAGGTGAATTAAACTTCTCTCCAAAGACTCTTTGGAAGCAGAAGTTGGATTTGTTACCCAGTTGCAATCCAAAAATGAAATCCAACTATGGCTCAGTATTACTTCCTTCAAGGGACTTTTTGAATGGCATGCCTACTTCAGCAGGCTCCATTGGGAGTCACTTTCGCTGAAAAGGCAGATACCTTACATAGGATTGCTTGTTAGATGGGAGGAGATACAAAACAACAATGTATTGTACACACTTCATCAGAACATCTTCGCAGTCTCTAAATTGAAGGCAATCATCTAGAAAAAGTAACTTGCCCACCATGTACACGTCAAGAGTGAAATTTGCACCGAGAAGGAATGAAAGTTAAAAGCTGAACTGAACATCAGGTTGCCTCATCAGCTAGAAGTCTGAGTAGGCTGAACCGGCCTGGCGGAGGCCTGCGGAGCTGTAGCCCACCTGGATTGCAAGGGAGGCAAATATGCAGTTACGCGGGCACTGGTAACTCCCGAAGCAGCTGGAGATTGCTTTTTTTTTTTTTTTTTTGAGGT
>NDGN011437377.1:0-10580 GCA_002564285.1 Tympanoctomys barrerae
TTTTTTTTTTTTTTTTGCGGAACCGGGGATTGAACTCAGGCCCTTGCGCTTGCCAGGGAAGCGATTATTCCATTGAGCCACCTCCCCGGCCCCAAAATTCACTTTTTTGGGGGGGGGGGTGTCATTTGTTTGTTTTGTTTTGCAGAACGGGGGAGTGAACTCAGGCCCTTGTGCTTGCCAGGGAAGTGCGTTTTCTACTGAGCCATCTCCCCGGCTAAAAATATTTTTTAGTAAGTCCTTTTTAATGGTGGGGAGATACAAATCAAAGGTGAGTATGTGTGTGTACATATGTGTGTACACATGCATGTTGGTAATTTCTGAGTTGAGGACTACCTATAATTGTAGAGTCTCATCCTTTTTTCAATTCTTGTGTCATCACTTTTTCAGAGAACATGTTGTTAGCAGAGTATAAACTAACACGTTCCTGGTTTGTCAGGTAGCCGTCATTTACTTGCATTTTGTAATTCTCTTTCTTTCTTTCTTTCTTTCTTTCTTTATTTATTTATTTATTTTGTGGAACTGGGGATTGAACTCAGGCCCTTGTGCTTGCCAGGCAAGCACTTATTCTACTGAGCTATCTCCCCGGCCCCTCTTACTTTATTTTTGTTTTTGTGTACATTAAAAATATTTCTTTTGTTCATTTTGTTTGCATTGTCTCATCTTTTTTTGTACCAAGAATTAAACTCAGGACCTTGGCCTGCCATGCACACTCTGTGTGTCACCGAGCGACAGCCCCGCCTGCGCCATCTTAATGTCTTAGACATTAAATGCCGCCTCCATGCATTGCCATTATGCCAGCTTCACGTGTGTATAAACCAGAATTCTGAACTAAGAGGTTTTTTTGAACCTCATCTAATCATCGGATAATTTTTACTAATAGGGAATAAAATATAGTTTGAAATGCTCTCACTGAAAAGTCAGCTGTGACGTAGATCTATCATACTGGTTATAAAGACACTATGTCCGTATAGAAGCACTTCTCTACCAGAAGGGTGGAGAAAGCACGGCCTCTGTGTAGTCTTAGCTCTATTAGCACACAATCTCAGCCTCCACCGTGACTAGCCAGACTCTGGGAAGCCTGTCGTGTACCCCTCGACCAGTCACTGTGTCATTTTGCTGCCTTTGTTTGACGATAGCTTCTAGTCATGCAGTGCTGTATTGCCGTTGCCTAGGGAAAAATTTTAATTCATTGACTGAGAATTTTTAAAAAGATATACTTCTACACAAGAAACTACATGGTCTCCTTTCAATTAATTCTTTATGCTTTGTCTACTATATTTTAACAGGCATGATAAAAAGGAATTGGGAATATGTGTGTAACCATAATAAGGAAAATGCCAAGATCCTGGGAGAGGAAAATGTCGATCCCAAATGTGAAGACAGCGAGAACAAGTTCGACTTTTCAGTGATGTCCTATAACATACTTTCGCAAGATTTGTTGGAGGATAATTCACACCTGTACAGACACTGCCGGCGGCCAGTATTGCATTGGAGTTTTAGATTTCCCAATATTCTGAAAGAAATTAAACACTTTGATGCGGATGTAAGTGCAGAATATCAAAATTTTCCACGTAAGGACAAATTGGATTAAATACTTCGTTTGTGCATTTGGGGATGAAATGGTTTCATACATTCTATTTGAGGGGAAAGAAGAGAAGATACTAAGGAAGGGTAATAGAACGATGCTTAATGAGGCATTGTGACTTCCAAGAGTCGTTTGCTGGTGAATGGTTGTATAAATAATCAAAATAATCTTCTGAATCTGAAAAGGATCTGAAATGTTTTAAATGTTGGCCAGTTTTGGGATAAGGACTGGCATACTAGGTAACATACGAGGTAAATATTTTTATTTGCATTTTTAATAATTTATGCAGAAATTCCATCTAGATGATAGCTTTCAAAGAAATCAACCCAGAACACTAGTACTAATTAACACGTAAATTCAGGAAACATAGTCTGACATGTAAATTAAAAATATGCCTTTTGCAAAATAGCAACTTATAGATGGTAAGAAAGCGCCCTGTGATTAAAGGGCTAGGGTTTTGAGATTGCTCAAATTTGGAGACCTTAGTTTGATTTATAAGTAACAATATTATAAGTCTTTTGTTCTCCTCAAGTTTGGATTTTGGAAAGCCTATTTCTTTTTTTAAAATCTGATTTTCTTGGTACATGTTAAATATGCATAATCTGTCCATCCTAGAGGACTTGTGCCTGTATGTGTACAACTTGATTTCTTTTTTCTCCGTTCTCCTTGCTTCCCCTTAGCCTCCCTCCTGACCACATTTACAAAGCTTTGTTTTCATTTTTTCCTTCTTGTCTCAAGAAGCCTAGTTTTGTTTTGTTTTTGTTTTTGTTTTGCTTTATTTTGTTTTTGTATTTAGCAGGGGGTCTATAGGGTCTCACTACACAGATCAGACTTGTAGTGATTCTCCTGTGTTCAGCCTCCCAAGAGCTGGGTTTACAGGCACGTGCCACCACGCCCAGGCTCATTTGCCATCTCAGTGCGTCCCGGGGACAGGGCCAGCACTGCAGGCAGGGGTTGAACCCCATTCACTGCGCTCTGCCTAAGCAGGCACTTTAGTCTACTATGCTATCTGGCCGGCCCAAGAAGCCTAGTTTTAAAGATGAAAACGATGGAAAACTCACACTTGGATCTCTTTATGTTAATCCAAGCCGTTTTTTTCTTCCAAGGTACTTTGTCTACAAGAAGTTCAAGAAGATCATTATGGAAAAGAAATCAGGCCAAGTCTGGAATCACTGGGTACAGTGTAACTTATTTTAGCTAGATATGCTTTTGAAAATTTGTGAGTTATTAAAGCATAACTTGCTAATCAAAGATAAATATTTGGGCTAAAAAAATCTTAATTTTGAAAGTGTATTTATTTCAAGAAGTCAGAGAAAGAGTGTTTCATTTGGAAGTTGCTCGTTGCCCCGGAGTTGCCTTGCCCATCTCTACACATCTCAGGCTCTGAGCACCATGAGCGCAGGGACTTTCTGCCTGTGCGTCATTTCAGCGGCAGGGTTGAAGCTTTATAACAAGTCAAAGCTTAAAACCTTTCGAGAAGTGCTTTTATAAACAGGTCATCTGTAGCCTCATATATTTGAGAAACATGCTACTTTGCATGCATTCAGCAACTAATTTTCAGTGCCTGTTGTAGACAATGGAATAGGGAGAACACTGGGCAAAACAGGTAAAAAAAAGTTTCCTCCTTTGTAGAGAAAAGCCAACAATAAACCAAATATGTGACGAATATGCTTAGTAATGATAGCTTTCCAGAAAGAAACAGGAAAGTGTAGTGGAAGAGATTTTAAACAAAACAATTAGACAAGTTGATATTTGAACAAAGACTTAAAAGAAGTGAAGGAATAAGCCAGGCTCAGAGCAGTCTTTGCCACAGAAAGTCCTGATGCTGGAATGTGTTTGAGGTGAGAGAGGCAGCCAGTGTACTGTGAATGGAGTGAAGGAAAGAGTTAGAGGCAAAAAGACCAGTGATTAGGGGTGGGGAGGAGAGGTAGATTGGTAAATCCTTGCTGTCACTGCCGTGACTGAGTTTGGCTGGGTTGGAACTGGGAGAGCATCGATACACACTGGCATAGTGTGGACTGAAAGTCTGCCTGTAGACAGAACTGTTAAACCCTTCCTACACATTTTGGTTACAACACTTACTAGCATTCTACACAACTAATGGGGAAGTGATGTTCAAAGATAGTAGAGCTGTGTGTTGACATATGTGTACTATATGAGGACAGTCCCTTGTTTTAAATTCATCTCTCTTACAGGTTATCACTGTGAGTATAAGATGCGTACAGGAAGGAAACCTGATGGCTGTGCCATTTGCTTTAAACATTCCAAGTTTTCACTCTTATCCGTGAACCCAGTGGAATTCTATCGCCGTGATATCCCTCTCTTGGACAGAGACAATATTGGATTAGTTTTACTCTTGCAGCCCAAAATGCCCTGTGCCGCCTCTCCAGCTATCTGTGTAGCTAATACACATCTGCTGTACAATCCTCGGCGAGGTGACATTAAGCTGACCCAGCTGGCAATGCTACTGGCAGAGATTTCCAGTGTTGCTCACCAGAAAGATGGCAGTTTCTGCCCCATTGTTATGTGTGGTGACTTTAACTCTGTTCCTGGTTCTCCACTCTATAGTTTCATAAAGGAAGGAAGGTTGAATTATGAAGGACTTGCCATAGGAAAGGTAAGTGGTCGCTTTATCCTTACCAAGAGATGAACTTCATTGCTCTACGTCCTCACATGAGGCTGCTCATTATGTACATGGCTGTTGAAAACAGAGGAGCCGGTACCTCGCTGGCAAGCTGCAATGGCCTTCCCAGTAGCTTGCTACGCTTGACCCGTGTCTTTGGCAACATTCTGCTTGAAGGAATTAGCAGGCAGCCAGAAAGGGGGAGGACAGGCGGGGCGAAGAAGAAAAGGCATTAGCAGACCTGGGGACCTCACAGAGAAGGAGCATGTACAGTGATGGTGGGGTAGAACTTAGCGTGCTAGGTGTGGGTGACACAGCTGGCAAAACTAATTAATGGTTATTGTATAAGTTCCTTTCTATAATGAGATAGAATTTCATTCTTTATCTTAATATTATAATTTAGCCCATGCTATTACCGTTTTTGTACTTTCCTTTGCTTACTGTAAATCACTTAATTCTCAGTATACTTAACCAAAGTAAGCTCTACCTCACTGGAATCTTGAGTGATAGTTCTAAATTTTCAAAGAGTTCATCTCAGTATTTGATTAGTTGAGAGCTGCAGACCATTTCAGTGTTCAAATAGAGAAAAAATGTAGGGGAAGGTTGTCATTTTCAAGTAAACAGTAAGCGCTTTCTGAAGTGTATTTGAACATGATTTTATGTGCACAAATAATTAATGAACAAAGAAAGGGTAATATTTACCATTTTTGAAATACCTTTTATTTAAGACATAACTTTTCAATAATACATACATTATTTAAAATCTATTCACTTAAGATACCTGTTGAAATTTTGTTTAGGTATCTGGCCAAGAACAGTCTTCACGGGGACAAAGAATTTTATCTATTCCAATTTGGCCCCCAAACCTAGGTATCTCCCAGAACTGTGTGTATGAGGTACAGCAGGTACCAAAAGTAGAAACGTCAGGTAAGTCTTCACAGTATGTTGTGACAGCGGCTGGGGAATAGGGTGCCCTTGAAGATATAAAACTACATTTTGAAAGGGACAGCATCTCAAGGATGAATAGGCACCATTACATGTTCATCCCTTTGTTTTGTAAGAGCTCCAGTTTACTTGTTAACATGGAACAGCTAAAATATCTGTGCATGAATTACTTGCATGTTGCCTTGGAATTGTCGCGTTTTCTTTTTCCTAATTCTGGAGGCCATCAGGACACGGGCTCCAGGATAAAACGTGTGACGAGGCCTGGCCTGACGCAGCACAGCGACTGCTGCTAGAGCAAGAGGGCAACTCGGGCGGACGCGCGCAAGATGCGTCAGGGGGGTCATGTGTTTCTCTCTGTCCTCACAGATGGCGACTTGACACAGACACAGCTGGAGAAAACGGAGGTCCTAGTAACAGCCGAAAAGTGAGTTCTGCAAAGCAACGGTAGATCTTTCCTATTAAATGAAAATCATTTCTCAAAAATCACTTGGATTGAAAATGAAGGTGATACACTTCCTGATGGGAAAGAGTGCTCGCTGTCACATGAAGTCGGCAGGAATCGAAGCGGTTCAGCTGCTTTTCAGCTGTGGGATTTTGGGCAAGAAAGTTCACATCTCTGAGGTGGTTTCCTGGACTGTGAGGTTTCCGAGAAACAAAGCAGTGCAGTGTCGGATGCGAAGGTGGTGTTAGGAAAGCACGCAGCTTGTCTGTGGGCCTAGCCCAGCGTATGTCTCTGAAACTTGCTGCCATTACCTGTTTAAACAGTGGAAAGATGGCAGGAAAATACCTGATATTCAGTCTTTTTTGACTTACTAGAGCCCAAAACAATCTGAGAGAATTGATCCAAAAAGAATGTGCCAGTAGAAAAGATGATTATTTTTGTCTCCTGAACTCTAAGAAGAGGACATCAGAGGTAGAAAAATAAAGGTCCTGGATTTGTTATCAAAGAAATGTGAATTTATATGATGCAGGGTCTCACTACGCAGCTCAGACTCATGGTGATCCTTCTGTTTCTGCCTCCCCAGCCCTGGGATTGCAGGCATGAGCCACCACGCTCAGTCTTGGTGGCCAGCTCAGCGTGCCTGGGGGTGGGGCCAATGTGGCATGTGGCGCTGGGGATTGAACTGCAGTCGCTGTGCTTGCCTAAGCAGGTGCTTGGTCCACTTAGCTATCTCGCTAGCCCTAAGAAGTGTGAATGTTTGGGGCTGTGGTTGAGGAATGGTTGTATTTTGATAAGTCTTTCTGCAAGATTCTTGAAATGTTTTATTTGCTTTATTTTGTAACTTTAAAACCAAATTAGAAACCATCTCATAGCCCTGAAATGCTAAGTTGTTTTACAATATTTGTTCATTAAGTGAAGGCTCTTAAGCATGTCATTAATAATTAAAACTCGTTAGAATGCTAGTAACTGAGCTTTTTATTGTCTCCTTCCATGTATAGCCTCTCAGTAGCTCTCCAGGAATAAGTGAGTTGGCACATTATGATGTGGTCTGTTTAAATAAAACATCCACTTCTGGGCTCAGTCTAGGGGGTAAATGTGAAATTACCATCAACAGGAGAGGTTACACAAGTCAAGGAAATCTGCGGATAGTAAGTACTTTCTCTTTTCAATTTAGATTATCTTCAAGTTTACAGCACCATTTCAGCTTGTCCTCCGTTTACTCCCATTACTTTCCTGACACTGGGATTCCAGAAGTGACCACCTGTCATTCCCGAAGTGCCATAACTGTGGATTATATTTTCTACTCTGCAGAAAAGGAAGATGTTGCTGGGCACCCAGGTAAAGACAGTGTAATCTTCATTCTGCATGCGAGAACAGGAGCTCAAGTGCCAAGGCTGACATGGAAACAGTTGGCTTCATCTAGATGAAGTCTCAGATGTAGAAGTTAAAAATGTTTTTAAATAAACAGATTGGAAGTATATGTGAAGAAATCAGATTGTCTGCATTTGATCAAAAAGGCAATAAAGCAAATTATTACCTAAGAATTAATTAACCCTCAGTGCTTCTGTCAGTTCCACTTAGCTCCTAAATTACAGGGTATGTATATTGTCCTTTATTCTTACTTCCCGTAAGTGCACCGTTGCACTTACAGAAACTGAATCTGTTCACGGTCATCATACGTTTCTGTGGTGCAGTTCACTAAGTGTGCTGCCTTCGTTGTAGGCCATGCTTACGCTGCCAACACCAGAGGGGCGTGTCTGCGGCCCCTCGAAGGTGGGCTTTTTCTGAAGAGGAAGAGAAGTGTAGTAATATTATGTGCTTGCAAAAAGCAAAGGCGATAACACTTTTCTTTGTACTGACTCAGTGAAAATCAGATTGAATAATGACAGGATTTAAAACGAGGAAGAAAAGAATAATTGGAAATCTAAAAATATTCAGAAGTCCTGAAAGTCCCAAACAAGACAGTTTGTTTTCCTTTTCTTTCTGTTCTGCTTTTTGTGTGTTTTCCCTTTTCTGGCTCATCCTTTCCCTTCCATGTGGGAATTACTATATTGGTAACACTCAGGAAGGGCTCATTCCTCCCACTAAATGGACTATGAGCCGAGCTTGCTCCTTTTCCTTTGTAGTCAGGCCAGTGATGTCATGTGTACAGAAGGGCACTAGGTGGCACCAGAGTCATGGATCGCCTCAAATCTCAGCAGTCAGACACTGTGCCACCTTTTATTCTTCTTCCGGGGGCAGCTCGCAGACTGAATGATAACTTATCTCCTCTCATCTTATAAACTACTCACACGGCTATAGTTTGGGTCTGTTCAATCTTTCACAAAAACAGAATGGCTGGTGGATGAATTAAGTGGCTGTCAATCCCAGAATACTTCATAAAAATTTAAAGGCTGGGTGTGGCAGCACATGCCTGTAATCCCAGCACTTAGGCTGAAGGAGGACCCTTGCGAGTTTGCGACCAGCCTAGGCTCCAAAGTGAGCTCAAGGCCTGCCTGAGTTGCATAGCAAGACCCTGAGTGGTGGGATCGCAGACTTGCACCACCATGCCCACTTTTACAAATTTTATGTGCTCCATTAATTAAAGATTTGCAGAACATTTGAAATTCTGTGTAACTCAGCAAAACTTATTCTAAAAACTTTCCTATTAGTCTTTTGGAGCCAGTCTCAAGTTCTGTCTCATTATTATTTAGAAAAAGTATTTGTGTAATTACTTTGCAGTAGCTTGTTGACAGTTTCCCTAAACCTCTGTGTGTTTCTTTAATGGAGGAGCTGAAGTTGCTTTGGCTGGTGGCTTGAAACTTCTCGCGAGACTCTCGCTTCTCACAGAGGAAGACTTGTGGACTGTTAACGGACTTCCAAATGAAAATAACTCTTCTGACCATCTGCCTCTGTTGGCTAAGTTCAGACTTGAGCTCTGACTCTTCTTTGATTATGTACATAATTTTTTTCAAACTTACGTTTTTTCAACACATGTAAAGTTGTTGAATGTTTGCATGTTGTTTATTTTTGTGCTGTGGAGTAACAGATACCAAAAGAAACAAGTTTGTAATAATTTTCTCTTTCAATGATGAAAAATATTTTCCTGACAAGATCTAAATACTCTTTATTGTAAAAGAGCTATAAATATTTTTTATTCTAATTCTAGTAAAATTGATAGTGGTTTTTAAATGTAGCATATCTTCTTTAGTCTGCTTAGGGAAGCATTTAATTCATGTTTTTGGCAAGCTTTGTGGTGGGTCCAGACTATACATGGGTTCTTGAAAAACACAGGTTGGCCCCTTTCTGCAAGGCCTAGCTTCTTTGGGGAAGCCCTTCGTTGGGGCCTAATTAGTTCACCTAAGAAATCACTGGATCATTCACCAGTGTTCAACCATGTTAGTGTTTGAAGGCGCTTGATAATGCTTTTTAAATAATACAGAAACTTGCGCCATCTCAGTTCTGGGCAGAACCACAGAACCTGCTTACAGCTGGTTTAGAGAATTTGGGGAATGCAGGCTGCTGTGCGGTGAGGGAATGAATCCTTTGCATGTGCCTGTTCTTCTGCCTCTGTCAGCCAATGCTGGCCTCAGAGAAGCAGAGATGGGGGCTGGGCCTGGTGCTGGTTTTTTCCTTCTCTTTTTTACATTAGTTGCAAGAATAGATCCCTTGGTTAAGGGAGGCATTTATTTTACTGACCTTATTCTATAGACATTTATTTTATTAAGAAAGTTGTCATTGGAACAAAGGGGCAGCTATGAGACTCCTTGTGGTGCGGCTCAGGACCTGAGGAGGTTGTGAAACTCCCCCTGGGAGAGCCTGACCTGCAGGCTGCAAGTGCTTGCAGGAAATCTTGGCTGCGTGAGGATTTCTCCTTGGATTTCTCAGAGTTGTATTTCACAGTGACACCCTCTCACAAGGTGGTGCTAACCCTTTATGAGCTGGTTATTATGAGCAGGTTTACTCAAAGGCCTACCATTGATTCTAGGTAAATGTTTGAATAAACATTTTTGAAACAAAGTAAGTGCAAATGTCCTTTTTTAAAGACAGTAGGCTCAGGAGTTACAGGCATTTTTACGAGGTTGTCACTTTGCACTGAACTATAAACATTTTTACAGTGAGTTTTATTTTAACAGTCTTGGACTTTAAAATTTTTGTACCAAATAGCTTACTACAATTATTTTTAAAAACTAAATCAAATGAAAGCTCAAAAGGAGGCACATGGGTTATAAAGATTTATCTAGTAAGAATTGTAGTAAGCAAGTACTTGTAAATGTTTGACTTCTTACTTTTTAAGTTTTATCTATAGTATTACATATATATCTATAGTTCTCAGATTTTCCAGTTTTTAGACGTAGTTTGCAGAATATTGGATGTCCTGGTTAGCAGATACAGTCATCATCTATTTGTAATTATAGTATAATAGCCCTCTTTAGTACTGCAAAAAGAAATGAAAATTCATTTATTAATTACTTATTTGAATTGCGTGACCTTACTAGCAAGTAACACCTGTGTGTAGGTCATTGTTAGCAAGCTAGCATCCCCAAAAGCCTCTGAGCAAATTGCATTTTTTTTATATCTAATGAACACATTGTCAATTTAGGTCCATTTTCTGTTCTTCACTTTGATGAGAATTCTTAAAATTTCTTTCTACTTTAACTTATCAAGTGGAGTATTATTGTGGCCCAGAAGCCAACAACAGACTAGTGTGACCTCACAAGTTTCTAAAGCTCCTCTAAAAGTGATTACTTAAATTTTCTATTTATCTTTATTTTTTCTTGATCAGAAGAGTTGGTAACTCTGCTGGAACCTTATATTTACCTGTCGAAACCACATCTCTTACAATCTTACATGTTTTACGATCCAAACTCTAGATGCAAAGAGAAATTATAATAAAATTTTGGTTTAGTATGCCTTTGTATATCAAGGTAATATGCATGTTTGAAATCATTTTTTTCCTCCCCAGAACTTAGCTACTATGTGCTTTTAACTCTTTGCTTTTCTAG
>NDGN011437382.1:247-14936 GCA_002564285.1 Tympanoctomys barrerae
CTGCCTGTGATTGGCTGAAGCCCGGCTACCTGTGATTGGCTGAACTTTGACTGTTTTACTCCTAAGCTTCAATCTGTTTACATAGTAATTACGTGTAGTCAATATTAGCTTACAGTTGGGTTGCACTTTCGCTTAAGTAGGATCTCGGAATCTCACAAGGGCGTCTTGCTTATTCAACATGCTGGCTTTTTTCATTTCTAAAAATAGCATCACACTCCTACTGAACTTCATGCTGTATAATTTAGCAAGGCATCCGTCTTTCATGTCACACATTTAGCTGCAAAAGCATTTTGTAAGGCTGCGTAGTAGTCCATCATATGCAAGGCCAGAGTTCATTTCTGTTTCTCATGATGTTAGACAGGTCGGTTGTTTCCAAATCTTTTTTTCAGTGTCTTACTCAGTACAGCCGTTGAGCGCCAACTCCGATATTCAGCCTGCTCTGTTCCAATTAGGAGGTGCGAGGGGGAGTCATTAAACCCTTACTACTCCGGGAAACACCTTCCATAAGTCTAAGAATTACCTAGGATTCTTAATTAGAATGACTAAGACATCTGCATCTTAAGAATTTAATATTTTTACAGCTTTCTGTATACTCTTCAAATCGATCTCCCCAAAATAGGACCTAGTTTTACCAGCAGTTCAGGCAGCTGAGCTCTGGGGCATTTGTTCAAAAAGTCTTATGAGGAAGAAGAACAAATTACAACTCTATTTGGAATCAAATAAAACGAGACATAGCTATTGATAGAGATGTTGTACATTAATCAAAAGGGCAAGATGGAGAGATAGCTCAGAGGTCTAAGCTCCTGCTTAGCAAGGGAAAGACCTGAGTTCGATCCCCAGTACCATGCTCAGTGGCCCTGTGCCGAGTGGGCCCAGGGCTGAGCCAGCCGGCCAGGCATGGTGGCGCACGCCTATAATCCCAGCGCTGGTGAGGCTGAGACAGGATGATCACTGTAAGTCCGAGCTGCATAGCAAGACCCTATCAAAAGAATAAAAATAAACATTAAAAAAAGAAGGGCATCTGGGGTAGCGACTGCACCGCTGTGATGGGGAGTGTACAGCGAAAGGGAAGGCCAGACTGAAAACCACAACCGAGCACAGCGAGGCACCCTGGGACTGGCATCACCGCTAGGCCGCTGGACGAGGAGAGGGAGGCGGGAATGGGGCCCCAGAGACAGCTGGAGCTGTGCTGGAGCTGCAGTGTAGCTGCGAGGACCCACGCCGAGAACTGTGTAACCTAACAAGGAATTCTGCAGGTCGGGTGGCCTAGCAAACACACACCTGGCCAGTCTCCTGTCTGGTCAGAATCCCGCCATGGCTGCCCTCGGCTCGCTGAACCGGGAAGCCACAGGGAGCTGCTGGCCTGTGCTGCCTCTGTCCAGAGGATGGAGCAGGCAGGCAGGAGCGATCCTGGGTGGGCAGAAGGAAGATGGGCAGCAGCCTCGGCCTGGGCCTGGGCAAGGGCATGAGCAGAATTCCTTGGTTTTGTTATTGAATCAGAGCCTGAAGGTGAAGGGAAGGATGGTTTGGAGAAGACTTCCATTCTGACCTGGGTGTCTGCTTGCTGCGGGGCTCTGCCAAACCTGGGGAGGTGGGAGTCGGGGTATCACCCTGACAGCACCCTGGGCGAGGATCCATGCTTGGCGCCTTTGCCAGCCACTGCCAGCCATGTGAAGGTTTGCAGCCCAGCAGCTCCGGGCAGAGGGCATACAAAGAGAAGAAGAATTGGTGGGGGAGAGAAGAGCCAAGTTGATCTCACGTAACTTCAATCCTTATGAAAACTCCTATGGCTTTCATTTTAAGAAGTGCTATTTGCAAATTCTCCAGGGGGCTAAAAACCGTAAGAGATGGGTTTTTCTGTATAATGTCAACAGAAAAATCTCTTAACCCCTGGAATACATGATGCTTTTGTTTTGGCTCCCTGTTTTTCAAAAGGGCCATCTGTTTCTATAAGCATAACCAAGGATCTCTAGCCACCTTTCCCTGTTCAGCCTCCGTCTCTGCACAAACAACAGCATTCCTCGGTGATTCATTCCCGAAGACATGCTCCTGGGCTGCACATGGCTGCTGAATGTGTACTTCAGTATTCCCCGATTCCCGCTGATCCCCACACAGGCGGCAGCGGCACCGGTGCAGCTTCGTATCTCCAGTCCCAGATTGTCATACTCTTGGGTTGCCGGCAGCTCTATACCGGGCTGTATGCAGCAGCTTTTTCCTCTTTATCAAGAGGTATTTGAAACCCTTGGGAGGTAAATAAGTGACACCTCTCTCTCAGCCTGAGTTTGGACACACTGAGAAATAGAGTGACGGAGGAAGCCAAAATGTCGTGCAGTTATGAGAATGAATAACTTCATTTCGTGTGACAGCCAGGAGACTTCATAATTTGACCTAGAAGTAGACAGTCACCCACGCGGTACTGGGGCAGAGGAAGAGCCCGCCCCTAGGAGCAGCAGCAGCATTGCCTGTGTTGGAGGAAGCACACAAGGCCCATCGGAGCATGCCCAATTCATTCTTCCTCAGTTTACCAGCAGTGACACTCATCCCACTCCTTGTGACGTAAAGGGACAGAGAGAGAGATGCTAGTGGGGCTCCTTTCATGTGGAAATTAATGTTAGAAATGAGGGTGAAATCTTCTTCCTAAGAGTGACATAGGTAACACAGAAACTCGAGGGTAGATTTCACAGGATCCCAACCCACAGAATAAACTAGAAAGTACTTGTTGGCTTTCCTCGTTTATTTAACAAATACTTGCTGAGAAAAGATACAAGGCATAGGTCCAGAGCATGGTGTTTGATTCTTCGTGTAGGACAGTGCTGTGAGAAGAGCTAGTTGAGGAGAAAGCATGATTAGGCTTCAATTTTTCAAAAATTGTCTTGCCCACCTTGCGGAGAACAAAGTGTAAGAAGGACAAGTGCGAGACAGCAAGATGGAGTTAAAGGTGCTTGCTGCGTCTAGATGTGGAGCAGATGAGATGCTGAAGTCTCAGGCGGAGCCAGAGGAGAAGAACTCAGGTGGGCACACCGTGGCAGGGTCTCCTGAGGGGCTGGATGTGCGGGGCACAGTTGGAGAGGGAGGGCTGAGACTTGAGTGGTTTATGCTGTTACTTGAGCGCCTGAATGGAGCGATAAGGTTGTGGGCGGGCTATGGAGAGAAAGCATTGGAGAAATGGATTATAAAGAATGGTAGAGTCCATGGAATGGGATCCCGAGTTGGCCTCTGTTCTAGAGGGGTCATGGGCTGACCACTCGTCCCTGTGTGCCTGTGACAGGCCGGATTTGCACCTGGTGACCCTACGTAATTATTAAGAATGCTTCCACTCACGCTCAAAAGTAACCTGGCTTGGGGTGACGCAGTACTCAGTCACTCTACTTTCCAGAAAATCTTGAGCTTGTAGAGAATTGTTGGCAAAGTGCCTCAGAG
Source organism: Tympanoctomys barrerae (assembly GCA_002564285.1). Lineage (NCBI taxonomy): Eukaryota > Metazoa > Chordata > Mammalia > Rodentia > Octodontidae > Tympanoctomys > Tympanoctomys barrerae. The sequence goes on from NDGN011437382.1 coordinate 3,668, forward strand.
TGTGAAAGAGGCTAGATAAGTGGAAGGCGTCCATCAGCCGTCGCAGCGCCTCCTGTGCTCACTGATTTGCAAGAGTAGGTCAGGCTGTGTCGCTGCCTGGTTCATCTTCCACGCCAGGTGGCTCCCACCCTGGAAAGGAGCTCTGTTCTTCATGAGCTCCTCCTCCTGTCTCCACCCCTACCCGGCAGTCATTAGTGATTTCTAAAACACCGCTCCTAATTGGCCTACAGGGACTCTATTTAAGGGATCTAGTGGCTCAGCCTTCTGCAGATCAAAGGCTGTGCACAGTATGCTTACTCCCGACAGCTTCTTCAGGGCTAAGTTTTCCCTCAGCCTTGGAAGAAAATCCTCCCTTGCCCTGGCTCTCAAGATAATGCGTGAAAACGGGAAGAGCCACTTTTCCCGCCGCCTCTCCTCGTGAGAATTCTAAATATACAGTTGCGTCCACTGAGGCTTTCGCATCTCACGCACATGCCAGAGCTCTGTGCCTACTGGGCGTGGCGTGCTGGTATTTGCAGGAGGACCTCTGCAGATGCCTAAGTGGTAGTCCCAGCTCTGCCTCCACCCTGCTGACAAAAACGCTTTGCCTTTCTGGGACGTGCATCTTGTCGCCCGCCCGGGAGAAGACGGGTGACACCTGTGCAATGGCTTCTGCCTTGACACCCGTGGCCATTGGTGGAAGGGCGAGCGCTCTGTGGTCCTTGTACTGGTGGAGCTGGGGATTTGGGCCATGGTTCTTTATTTCTCTGCTCAAATTTAAGCTGACCTGCACCCTCACACAGGGATGGATGCAAACCCAGGCTGTTTTCTCTGTGCTTTCCTTCTCTGCTTCCCCTTCCTTGACTTGTCCTACAGCAGAGAAAAGTCTGTGTGCCCCATCTGTACCATGAAGATGCTCTGTGCAGGGGCCTGGCCAGCGTTGGTGTGCTGGGAGGCCTACGGCCAGGGGCTGGTCCTGCTGTGGCCTCTCAGAGACAGATTTGGAGTCTGCGAGTGGCCTCTGAGGCTCCGGGTCTTGTCACTGCACAGCCGCAGTCGCTGCTCGCCCTGTTCTTCCTGGTTCTCCTCCATGTCCAGATCCCTCCGTCTCTGTAGGACACCAGCCACTTGGGATAGAGACCCCGCCACATGGGTATGATCTCATCTTCATTTAAGTAATTGCATCAGCAACAACCCTATTTGCAGATAAGTTCCCATTCTGGATTATGGGGGTTAAGCTTCAACATAGGAATTTGGGGAAGATGCAGCTCAGCCCATAAGACTGCCCATCCTGCTGTGGCTGGTGCCAGTGCTGTGGTTATGGCCACATGCCTGGTGGACACTCACGGCCCACGCTAGGACCCCAACGCAGCAAGGCCTGCCTCGCCCGGCTTCCCACCCAGGTCTGCATGGCCCTTGGGAGGGAGGGGTCTTCTCGATGCTGTTTCCTTCTGGTGTTCCTGCTAGATTCTTCCACACCTCCAGTCACCAGGTCCCCTTAGTGACCTCCTCCTCCCCCAATTCCACAGTTTCACCATCTCAGATTTGTTCAGAATGACTAACATAAAGAACACCAGCAAGCAAGGCAAATATCTTTAGGCAAAAATGTCTAGACACTGGAAACACAAAGCCTAATCGCAGTTTTACTCAGTATTGGAAAACAAAACTTGCACTTCTTCCACGTTGTTCTGTCAGCGTCGTGTCCATCCCAGAATGGCTAGACAGACTTCCTGCTCTATGGGGCAGAGGGGCTTCTCACGGAATACCCGGCTAAAGTGTATTTAACCAGAATTTGTTTCCTAAGCAGGTGTAAAACACTGTATTGGATGTCTAAGTGAACAAGCCCTGCCTCCTGCTCTTAAAGAATTCATGGGGAATGGGCCAGGCTTTAAACAATGTCCTGAAGCCTGCTGTGCCAGAGGACAGGCCCTTGACTGAAGCCAGGCAGCTGGTCATGGCAGCGTTCTGACTATGATCCCTGTCTGCCAGCTCTTTGTTCATGAAGTCTATGTGGCTTTCAATACGCGTGGTACAGAAATGCAGTCCCGAACCCGTATCTTTCACTGGCAGACAAGCATTTGTCGTTGCCCTGGTCTCTGACCACAGCAGAGTTGGTGGTGGCTTGTGGTTAAATATTGGTCTCATCATCTTTCGTGGGAGGGGCCGTAGCACACAGCACAACACTGGATCTCGTAAAGAAACCCATCTCAGCCCAAGCATGACCAGAGACTTGTTACATTAGCAGTCTCCAGGGCAGCTTGAGTTACAGCAGCACAAATGTGCTGATTAACAAGGCAGCGAGGCAAGAGGGGGAGGATGCAAGCCCCAGGCCCGTGCACCGCAGGGGGCACATACTGGCTCTGAGACGCCAGGAGTCCCCGAGCCGCGAGCTGCAGAGCCTTCCTCTCTTGCTCTGCTCAGCGCCCTGCATGACTTCCTGCGGTGCTGGTGGGCTCACTCCTGCACCTGGGCTGACTGTTGGGTCTCCATTGCTGGCGTCTGGGAGCCAGCCTGGGGTGTTGGGCTTCCAGCTTTAAAATTAAGAAAGTTCCAGGCTGACCCACCCTAGGTCAGGTCTGCTGTGTGCTGATTTTCCTGTGGGGCAAAGGGGCAGAGCGTGAGGGCGGGCTGGGCCACAGGCCTCTTGACGCCCAGCAGAGAGGCAGGCCTTGCGTGCCTGGGGCTGGACAGAGTTCCTGGAGGATAGGCAGATGCTACCAAGACCTCCTGAGGCGCAAGCTCAGAACTGCCACTTGTAGCTAATCCCACTCCAGTGACTGAGGACCTCGATTGAACAGGGAAGGACACGGCCTCCTGGAAGAGAAGCGCTGCATCCATTTTCCAGTCAGCCCACAGCAAGCACAGGGGGCGTGTCTTCTACTGCAGTTGGATGCCACCTTCTGTCCATCCCTGCAACCCCAGGAGCCGTGCACCTGTCAGAACCTGGGTTTTCTCAGGCTCTCTTCCGTGTGCTCTGCTTTCTGTCCGCTCCTCTGAGCCCATGTGGTTCCACCCTGCTTTTGCCTAATCCATTGTCCAATGTGGCAAGGCCACTTGGCAGGCCTTTCCCCCAGGCTGAGTTCCTGTCCTGTCCCCAGGCCCCTGGGCCACTTAAGAAGACCCTGTGCCGCCCTGTGTCACAGCACTACTAACCAGGTGCCACTAGTGTGGCTTGAGAGATAGACTTGTTTCTGGTGTGTGGCACAGAGTACATGCTCAGAGATTGTTGAGGATCGGCTGGTGGGCCCACCGGAATGGCAGTCCTGAGGTCCTTGTTCTGTCTCCTCTACTCCAGCCCGGAGCCTGGATCCAGATGGCTGTGGGCACCAGCTGTCAGCATCACCCTGCCCCCGATCTGCCAGGCGTAGGACAGTGAGCTAAGATTGGCCAGCTCTGCACCCCAGCAGATGCTTTTTTGGTCTCAGCACCACCTCGGGCAGGAGTCTGTGCACAGGATGACGGTGTGATGAGAGCTTCGCCCCACCTCACCCCCAGCCACAGTGGTGTGACTGCGCAGCGCCTCTGCACGTGACCCGTGTCTGTGCCCCAGCGATGGCCCTGCAGGTCCTGGGGACACAGCAGGAGCTCGGTCAGCAAGCAGGCCCACAGAGCTGGGCCCCCTCCCAGTCGCTCCCCTCGGCCAGGTCTCTGAGTCCCAGCCCCTCCTCTCCTTCCCCGCTCCCACTTCACTCACTGCCACCAGCCTGTCCCAGACCCAGCCCTCACCTGCTGGCTTTCAGCCGGCTGAGAATGTGGAGCTTGTAGAATAGTGCCCAGGGCAGTTAGTGCTTCTACAAGTTGGCTATGACATCTCTGCCCTGCCTCCAACCCTTGAGCCATAGCATAGTGCCTAGTATGCCTGTCACTCAGAGAGGGACACAGCCCTTCTTCCCGTCCTCCTGCTATAAGCTCACACAGACTGCTTGGACACATAGCAGCCATCTTGCACCCATGAGGAAACCGTTCGCTGTGGCCGAGCTGGAACACACAAAGACCGTGGGCCCTGAGGGCACCACTGAATTGCTGGCCTAAGCTACTTTTCCTGACCACTTGTTGCATGAAACCAAGAAGCCTCTGGTGGGTACCAAGTCCCAGCATCTTCGTGTGTGTTGGTGTCACCATGGCTGGTGCCCATTCCTTCTACGGCCTAGTTTCTGACCCCACTCCCCAGCCTGCTCCCCAACCCTCTGTTGCCATTACACGCCCTGCCCTGGAATTCCTTCTACACCAAGCTTAGCCTCTCGGGACTGATCTAGCTGCTCTCATTTCTGTTCCATCTGGAGCTTGCTGACCTCTTACGGCTTGAGTGTCCAGAGGTCCCCCCAGTGCTCCCTGCGGTCACAGGCCGGTGGTGGGGTTTCAGAGGTGGCTGGATCTAGGTTTATGATGCTGGGGTTAGGGTGTGATTGCTAAATTAGCCCACCGATGGGCTCACCTACACCAGGCAGCCTGGACAGAGTATAAAGGCGCACTTGTCACGTGGCAGTGGCTTGCTACTCTGGCCTGCTTCGCCTCTGCCCACAAGGAGCTGCACCTCTGCAAACTGCAAGCTAAATAAACTTTTCCTGCCTGAACTCGGAGTGGTGGGTAGTTTGTCTCTTTTGAAATAAGTAACTAAGACATGGGCTCCCCTGGTTTCACCTGGAAAACTTCTATTCATTCTTTAAAATCCTGCTCCAAGATTCCCTCATCTCTGAAGATGTCATTGACATCTTTTCCATTCCTCGTGAATTAGTAAGTTCCTGCCTTATGGTACTGAGCCAGATAACAGTGTAAGTCGTACTTCTACCCCTTGTGTGCCTCAGTGTCCTCATGAGTTAAATAAAAAGATAAGATTTTATGAAGCAGATAACAGTAAATAAGATAATAAATGCCAACCAGTTAGAAGAACCAAAGGTAAACAGTGAGTATTGATTCTTATGCTTCCAGGTCTGCGCTCTCCACTCACACAGGAAGCTCTCCAGGGCAGCAGGACCCTGGCTCCCTCTGATGTCCCCCATCCTAGCGCAGGGCCGGGCACACAGCGGGCATCAGGAGGTGAAGGCTGCCCCAGCCAAAGAAGCCCTCTTCCAAAGCAGAGCGTGCTCTGTGCCCCAGGCATTCCCGGCAGTGGAGCTGATGGGACCCAGAAGAGGAGAGGGCTCGTCTCCCTCCCTGCTCCAGAACTTTCTGAGAGGGGATACTGGCAGGGCATAGCTTGAGCTGTGTTAAGTCACTAGGGATAATAGAAGCCAGAGCCCTCCTTGGCAGTGCAGCGCACACCACTACTGCTGAGGCTGGCCAGGGGCTGCGATGTGCAGCAGAACCTCTCTGATCCCAGACCCTTGGGTATGGTAGGGACCCTCTGGGCCTTCCCTCTTCTCAGTATAGAAAGGCAGTTCAGGGCCCCTGCGGTTCGGACAAAATGCTGGGTGAACCCTGATGTGTCGGACACTCCTGGCTTTGTGATCTCTGCTCTTTGGACCTCAGTTTCTGCATCTGCTGAAGGGATTTAGAGCACAGGACTATTGAGGATGGAATGCAGGGCGCGCGGCAGCCCTGGCCGAGTCTGGCGGGCAGTGAGTACTCAACAGACGCCCTCCCGCTCTGCCCATCTGTGCAGCTGGGCTGAGGGAGCCTGTCTTTGCACAGGGGTGGGGAAGCAGGACACTTCTCTGAATAATACACGCTGCCTTCACCCTGCCACGCAGCTCCAGCTGTCACCTGGGCTGAGGACCTCATGTGGGCCTGGGCAGACTGGACTGTGAGCGTGGCTCAGCACACTGCACAGTGGGCCCCACAGCTGGAACCAGAGTTCCCACTATACCACAGGGCACTGCCCAGAAGGCAGCAGCCCTTGCAGGGGATGCCAGCCTGCACCAGGAAGCAGGTACCCTGTAAGCCCCATACCCACCCTAGCTGGCTAAATGATCTTGACCACCACAGGGTACCAAGTACAGGGGAAAGCCACAGTGTGGCTATTGATCTGTGGCCAGGGGGACTTGCAGACACTTCCCTCTCAAATTAGGCACTTGTGCCCATGCCTCTGAGGAGAGGAGAGGAAGGGCGGTTGGCTTTATGGGGTTGTCTTCTCCCAGATTCACCCACTCCTCTTAGGGATAGTTACAATCTTAATGCTACTACCGTAAATTTTAATAAATCTGGTGAAGAAATTTAAGCTTCCACAGAGCTAGAGACTAAAAGTCCAAAACTCCAGGTATCAGCAGGGGTGGTTCTTTCTGGGGACTCTGAGGCAGAACCGCTCTGGATTCCTCTCGCTTCTGATGGCTTTGGTGATCCTTGGTGTTTCGTGGCTTGGGGACACAGCCCTCCAGCCTCGGCCTCTGCCTTCACAAGGCACTGCCTCTGTTTCTGTGTAAAAGGCCACTCTTGTTAGATGTAGGGTCCAGCTTGATTCCAGCTTAATCTCACCTTAGTCGTTCTTTCCGTTTTCTCTGCAAAGGCCTTCTCTTTCCAAATAAGACCGCAGTCTGAAGTGGGCAGGGGCTTTGAAGGGACATTGTTCAGCTATGGGAGAGGGAAATACGCAAAGGAAGCAGAGAGGCTTGTCTCTGCAGTAAGTTTCTCTCCCAGGAATCACGACCCAGGCGAGTCCTCCTTTATTAGCGAGCACTGGCTTTGCTACGTCAGTTGTGATCCAAGCTTTAGCGGCCAACGCAGGGCACATAAAACTCTAGCTGGAAGGGCAGGGGCCTTTTGCGTCCCGAGCTTCTTCAGTGACTTGGGCTGCTTCTGCCAAGACAGCCACACTTTAGCTGGCAGTAGAGAGCGCCCAGTTTGTTTCTATGGGCACCATAGATAAGGAGCACAGGCTGGGGACGTAGCTTGGTGGCTCAGTGCCTGCCTGGCAAGCTCGGGGTCCTGAGTTTGATTCCCTGTACAAAAAAAAAAAAAAAAAAGCCAGAGACCTCTGTGCTCACAACAGTAGCTAGAACTTAGCCAGCCACCACCCCTCACTGTAAGGGAACCCAGAAAACCTAATGTTTGGCTGAGACATCATGGGACCTGCTTGCTCTTAGAAGGTTCTCTTTCTAAATGAAGCCTGAAAGACTGAGAGGAGAGGGGCAGCTAGCATGACTGAGGAGCAGTAACTGGCAGGTAGGCAAGCTATTACTGTAATCTCACATGACATCAGTGACAGTGTCTCCACACTCTCTTCTGACCCTGTCACCTGTCACTGCACAACCCAGCGCAGACTGTCAGGCCTCCGTCCCCCTGCAGCGACCCCCTCTTCCTGTTTCCTCACCTGGCTTGCAGGGCCTCGTGCTCCCAAAGGTGCCCAGTCTCAGCTCTTCACCTGGCCTCAGGTCACCAGGCTGAAGGTCGTCTAAGTCTTCTGGTTTCCAGCCACATCCTGGAACCTGCCCCCTGGGCCCTGTACACCCTGCCTGAGCTGTGTGGCTGTGCTCCTGTGTGCTGAAGGTGTTTGGGGAAAGAATGTTCTGGGGTTGGGGGTGAAAGTCATGCAGTAAGACCAGGACATCTGCTCTGAGCAGAAAGCACACCAGGAGGCAGAGGCCCGCCCTGTCCAGGGAGCTGGTGTCCAATGGAAGCACCCAACAGGAGCCAGGAAGCCTCTGAGTCCTGGTGGAGCTGCCCTGGGGAGGGGGAGGAAGCCGCAAAGGGGCTGGGGAGTGGGGCGGAGAACAGGAGGCTGAGCGCACAGTAAGGGAGGAAAAGTGGAGAGAATTGGTGAGCAGGGGAGCAAATGGATGGGCTGAGGAGTGAGGAAATGAAACAGCCCAGGAAAAAGCAAATCAGCGTACGAATAAGCGAGTGAGTGTGCACAAATAAAAATGCTGAAGTGGAAGTGTGCTAGTGAACAAATGAAAGTGTGGAACCATGGGGGAAGGAACATGTGAATGCGTGATGGTGCACACTTGAGTGAAGGAGCCGTTCAGAGACCGAAGTAGAGCGAGCTGGTGAGCCAGTGACCCCTTGGCTGAAGTATTCTTCGCCAGGCCCCAGGCCTGGAATCGGGCAGCCTTTTCTGGTCGCTCCCCGCTGCTGCCTGCGCTGGGAGGGCAGGAGGGCAGGTGAGGTGGGAGAGTCGGCCCCTGGCTCAACAGAGCACTGCATCTGAGCTGGGCTGAGGCCCCAGGTCACAGACGGGAGACACTAAGGCAGGGAGGAACAGACATCCCAGAGGGAGAGGCATGGAAACAGCACAGCCATAGCAACTTACTCTTCTTGTGTTTTACTCTTTATCTGAAAATTAGGGTGACAATAGAGAAATATTTTATTCTTGGAGACATTACAAAGAGAGCTCTTCTTTAGATTGGCAGATCTGCACCCAAATGCTTGAGCAGGAATTCCAAGAGATAGCCAGGGTGCGCAGCGAAATCACTGAGGCTCCTGGGAGCTGGGAACAGACCTGAACACCCGCAGAGTGCAGCGCTGGCCTGGCTGGTAGCACAAGCGATGAGGGGAGCTCTCTCCCTTCTCCCTGCCACGCAGTTCAGATCTCAGCCAGGTTCTCCCCAGGCCATGCTGGGTTGCCCACTGCGGGGTGCAACCATGCAAATCCACACAGTCCCAGGAGTGGGGCCAACAGTGCGGCCTGGGTGGGGGGCGGTGTTCCCAGTAGAAAGCAGCAGACCAAGGACTGCAGAGAAAGCCTGAAAGACTGGGTGGTTCAGGAAGTCAGAGGCTGTGGCAAATGGGCGAGACTTCAGGGGGGAATAAAAGCATGGTGGTGGGACCGAGAACATGCCAGACACAGGCTGAGAGGGAAGGGGAGAGATGAAGGACCAGGCATGCTGCAAAGGTCTGCAGCCTTACAGGGTTCGTGGCTGAGCCACACCACCTCCCGCCACCGAGTCTCAGCAGGCAGCTCCTGGTCACCTAACTCACGGTACCTGCAGCACATGGAGTACAGAGCTGGGCGCCCTGCAGGGAGTCTGCAAGCATTTATTAAATGAAAGTGTAGAAAAGAGAAAGTGAAGAAGGGAGGAAAGAGAAATCTGGAACAGATTGGCAGGGGCAGCCCAAGGATAGCCCCTGGAGGAGAAGGTGCACCTGAGGGGACCAGAGGGAATTGCCAGACCTGCACTTGTACACCTGGAACCTTGGAGGCCCCTCGGTGCACACAGACCTGTTGGATCTATATCGGAATAAGACAGAGCCAGCCTGTTGTATTAACGTGACCTTGTCACAGCTGTCCTGTCAGTCGGGTGGAAGCCCTGATCCACCACAGCCCTCAGTTATAGTCTCTAACCTCTGCTGTTATGACAAGGTAGCTGAGGCCCAAGGGCGGCTGCAACTTGCCTCGCTGTGTAGCAGTGCAGTGCGCTGAGAATTCCCATCAATGCCGAGGAATCCTGGAGTCCGTCCCTCACACTGCTGCCCAGCAGGAGGCCCCTGGCGTTGGTTTCCCTGGATGAAGTCCCTGGTCCATACAGTCCCTTTGGGCCCTTTCCACCAACCCATGTCATTCATTCAGTAGACAGCCACTGAGTGACCCCATAAGTCATGTTACGTCCTGGGCACACCAGAGAGAAGGTCTGCCCTCCCTTGAGCCCTCTCCCAGGTCCCATTATCTCCGCCCTTACATGGTTTCAAAGCAATTGTGTCTGCCACTCCGCCAGACTCACAGCTCTGTGGGGGCACATTCGGTCTTTGTTCTTCCTTAAATTCTTCCTGGAGAAAGGCAGTGAGTTAGGGCATGGATTAATTGATGTATTGACTCTTTCCTCCTTGCACCCCACCCCCAGGAGCACTGGTAGGGAGGAGCCACGGACCCAAGCACTGCACAAAGGACAGAGCAAGCCATCAGGAAGCACAGGGCCTAAGGAGGCCCAGGGGCCTGGGGAGATGGCTCAGTAGAATAAGTGCTTCCCTAGCAATCGCAACGGGCCTGAGTTCAATCCCCAGTTCCACCAAAAAAACAAAACAAAAACTAAGGAGGCCCAGGACAGGGCCTCAAGGGTGACAGGGGCTGACTGGAGAAGGTGAAGGTCTTCAAGGGTAAGAATAAATTAGGAGAAAGGGGCAGTGACAGAAACAAGGAAACAGCATGACCCAGACACTGAGGACCCAAGAGCACCTTGCCCACCTGAGCTACAGCCATTCTGCTGACACTGGCGTCTTTGACCTCCCCTGCAGCACTCCTGAAGGGGCATCATTATCCACAGTCCCTGACACCCAGAGCTGAGGACCATGCTGTCCACACCAACACACAGGACGTGTGGGACTGCCCCAGGGCAGAGCTGGAGCACCAGCTCCGCAGGCCACTGCAGACCATAATGTCACTTCCTCGGGCGGCCAGTCAGGTAGAGCCCTAGCCGCATAGGTGGAGAGCCGGTTCCCATGCCCCTGTCCTTTCTCCTGGACAGGTGAGTGCAGTGCCTCAGTGCCTTGTCTCTGCTCAGCAAAGCCAAGCATAGTGGCTTCCATTAGCTCACATCTTGCGGGCAGAGCATTGCTGGTCCTACATCCACCCTGTGATAGGCCACAGGAAGCTTGGGTGGGCTGGCTGGGATTGGGGGCAGCCAGAAGGAGCAGGGCTCAGGGGCCCAGTCAGAAGGCAGGTAGAGCCCTAGAAGTGGTCCGGAGTCACACTTGCATGTTCTGTATCCCAGATTTGAGGGAGAAAATATAGGCCAAGATACTCTTAAAGATGAGGAAGGAGCCAAGTGTGGTGGTGCACACCTGTAACCCTAGCACTCCAGAGGCTGAGGCAGGAGGATCTTTGTGAGTTTGAGGCCAGCCAGGGTTCCACAGTCACTTCAAGGCCAGCCTGCATTACCTACTGACATGCTGTCTCCACTCCCCACACACACACCAAAAAAGAGAGGAAGGAGAGGAGGGAGGAGAGAAACGGAAAAACATGGAAACTACTACTGGATCTTAGCCAAAAGGCTGAGAACCATTTTTTTTTAAAGCAAACTATCAAACTTCACTTGGAAACAGGCATCAAGTATTATTAAAGGAGAAACGGCAGGCTCCAGAACCTTCCACAGTCCGTCTTCACAGGTCACCTCTGCTCTGGGGTTAATCTGGGGAAATGACATTCTTAGGGACCCAGAGTAACCTCTGTTGCTCTGTGGGCTGTGACAGCTGTGTTTTGTCTCCTAATGGCTGGGTCTTTATTTCACACCCATCTCTGGCCCCTTCCTGGGCTCCCTCTGGCTATCCCTCCAGGATTTTCTTCTGGGCTGCTGGCTGGAAAAATGGCTAAGCTGCAGCAGCACGTGACACACGGACAACTGCAGGACAAGGGACATGAGAACTTGGACAGGCCCACAAGGGAGGGTTAAGCCGGGCCGGCTGCAGGAAACGAGAGATTGGA
>NDGN011437383.1:0-11354 GCA_002564285.1 Tympanoctomys barrerae
ACCGGAAACCTGTTCCTTAAAGGCCACAGCACAGCCCTCCTTTCTTTCTGAACAACAAAGGAGAATGCTCTCTGTAAATGCACTTTTCATTTATGGCTCGGAGAAGAATATGCCTCCTCAAGGAATTCTTCATGCACTTTCCTTGAATGTCAGCCCCAGCCACACAAAGGCTGGTGTTGTCCGTGCATTCCATGCCCCGGGGGTGGCAGCGCCTCACGTGGTGCCACAGGCCAGCCTGTGCCTAGGGAGGGCAGAGGGGCAGGACAGCAGCCTCTTTAGGGTGATTAGGGGGGCAATAGAGTCCTGCTGGTCTCTGCCATGAAAACTCTGGACAGATGAGCAAACACTGCTTTCTCCAGCGTGGGGTGGGGTCTGGCCCCTCCAGCACCCGTGTGCACTGACAGTGACAGCTATTTTAGGAACGGAGATGGTAAGTCCTACTTTTGTCATGAGCGCCAGTAACGAGTCTCTAGATTGTCTTTGCAAGCTTAAATCTATCCAAAGCACTTTACTAGTATATTAAAATAAGAGCCCCCCTGATTAACAGCGAAAACTAAAATTAGGAACGAAAAAACATACTTAAAAATTGCTCCATACCAGTCTACACCAATAAATACCCAAGACTTCTAGGAAGACTGTGGGTTTATCACTAAGTGACGATGAGTTACACTTGGAACTCCAGTGTCTGACAACAAACAAATAATCTTTAACAAGGTAGCTGAGTCAGACCCATGCTAGTTACCCCCCACGTGCCTCAGCAGGGACCCTGCGAAGAACCATGCCTGGCTAGCCTGTGTTTGCAGCAAGTTTTGGCACCCAAGGAAAAGGCTGTTGATTCAAAAATCTTTTATATTAAAAAGTCACTAGTGGAAAGAACTGATACCTTAAAATTTTAAAAATAATTACTAAACAATTATTCTTATCTCTTAAAATCCTATTTTTTTTTTTTTTTAGGATCCTTGGTATGCTATTTGCAAAGGCATCTGAGCCTAGAATCTTTTTTTTTTTTTTTCCAATACTGAAATATCAGAGACTTAAAATAATGGTGGCTGTAATCTTTCATGGAGGAAGAGGCACATGGATGCATCTGTAGCTCCACTCTGAGCCGGGCACAATGCTACATATAAATGCTTTCACAACTTTATTTCAACTTAAACCATTACTACAAAAATGAAGCCTGTTAAGGAATTTATGCTAGTTGACCATTCCATTTAATCTTTTTGTTGTTTTTGTTTCGACACAATTTTAGTATCTTTTTTCCTGTTCCTTCAATTGAGCAAAACAGCTTGTTTTCAAAACTGGCTACCAGGCCTGCAGATGAGGTGCTTGGCATAACAGCCAGACTTCACCTGGTGTCCAGGATTCACCAAGACGTGCCGTGGCTGATGGATCTGTGTGAAAGGGCACCCCCATCGAAGCTGGGGTTAGGAAGAAGCCAGTGGCATTTCAGGGTGAGCAAATGCTGCCAGACAAAAAGTAAAGCGTCCAGAAACACAGACCTGAAGCAACTGGCCAGAACATCAATTCCATAAGCACTTAAGCCATCCCAAATGGGATGCACAGCTAAGTCATAGCGACTGTCACAAGCCGACATTTCAGGTCCCCAGGGCAGTGGTCACTGCCACCTGAGAGCACCAATGCCCACAGGGAAAGGGAGGTTGACATTTATGATTGTCTCAGCCCTTCACAACCATCAGTTACCTTAAGAACTGTGTCCTAGACTAACCTTTAGAATGCGGTGGCTCCAGGGTGCCCTGGGGCTCTTTTGAGGGCATGTCCTCATCACTTGGCTGATGTTCCTCACTTTATTTAAAAGCCTCTTACATTCCACAGTGCTTTTCAGAATAAGTGTAATACAGAGGCAGAAGAAATCTTAACAGAGTTTTGAGAACACCTACTAAATCAGGGCCTTTTAAAAAAATCACCTTTCCAAAATTAACCACCTGTCCAACACTAAGTTCTTGTTTTTTTGTTTTGTTTTGGTGGAACGGGGATTGAACTCAGGCCCTTGCCCATCTCCCCGGCCCCCTACTAAGTTCTTGTTGCATGCACCCATCTGTGATCTGCACATCATTTGGGCTTGGATGCTTAACAAACTGCAGCACAGCTAACCACCCCCAATCACCGAAGAGGCCACTCTTGGAAAATGGACCACTGAGAGCATTCCCTGCGATACACTGCCATTCCTAGAACATCTGCCTTTAAACAGTAGAACTTCTAAGATTCCATGTACAGTTTAATGAGATCACAAGATAATCAGGGTTTGATTCACAGGCATTCATATGTCCCTCTCCCCTTCCACTGGACTCAGACCAAAGAGAAAGGTTACTCTAGGCGAATTTAAAGCCAGGAGTTTGCTCACAAGGCCTCCTCCACCCTACTCATGTCACTGTACAGCAACAGGAAGCTAGCAGCACTGACCCAGGAAGAAACGAGCAGAACCTAGCACTGAACCCACAAGGGCGGCGCAGAGGCAGAAGCAGTCAGAGCCCTAAGCACAGGCCAGACAGGCCTCGGAGCGTGGCGCTCCCTGTCATGCCTACGGTCCAGGCATTCTACATGCACTGCAGAAGGGCCTTGTGTGTCAGAGTCACACCCTGATCACAGTCTCACGCGAGAGGAAAAAGAAAGGAATTAGGTGAAAATAGCCCAAGCAGCAGCCAAGGCCCACTCCCTGGGCCATAAGCTGGCCCAGCACCTTAGACACTCAGAGTACACATCACAGCCTCCTCACTAGCCTGGACCACATGGACTGCTCCTTTCCTCTTTCCAGTTAAGCTACAGTCCATCTACTCCACAGAGCTCACCTTGCTGGAGCCCCGCTTGGGCGCAGCCCTGTCACTGCTAAAGAAGCGCCCGATGGAGTCAAGGATGCCCGTGTCTCTGTGCCTCGGGAGGAAGCCATGCCTGGCATGGTCCATGGTACTTGCTGTGGCCAGGTACTTGGATCCGTGCCTCTGGGAGGGTCTCTTCTGTGACGCCATCACATCCAGGCCTTCGGAAGTTGCTGCAGTGTCTTCTTGGATGGTCTGGAGCTCGTCGGACTCAGAGGGCCTGTCTTTGAAGGTGTTGTCCTCCCTCCCCGGGGCATCTCGGGAAAAGAGGCGGATCAAGTGGGGGCGGCTCCTTGGGTCAGCTGGGTGGGCGTCCTGCCAGGCATTCTTTGGGTCCACTGTGCGCTTGGAGTCTGTCACCGCCGTGTCCTCAGACGAGGTCCCATTGTTCTGGTTCGCATCTGCCTCTCCTGCAAACAACAATGAGATATGAATGCGGGCCTGTGCAAAGCAGTGCGTGGGACAAAGCTGCTTTCTTCCAGGGGTCTTGAACTAGCTGTCTCCTATAAAATCCACAGAATGTGTGCGGTGCTGTGAAGCCCCATGGGAGCCTCAGAGTGCCTGTGACAGAAACCAACCTGGAACCGGCATCTTTGGTGAGGCTGCTTGTCAGAGGTCCTGGGGTTGTTCAGTGCCTCAAGGCCTGGCACCCTGGATAAGACACAGCAGGCCTTCCTCAAAAGGCAGTCCGGCAGACACAGCAGTCATACCAGGACTTGCAATACTGCCTATAGCATCTGGAGAGCCCTGGAGCTCAGGGACACTGGTTACTTAACAGGCCACTGGTGTATAAGGTGGACATGCTGGGGCTTGGATTTCACAAAAGGTGTTTTTAGTGACACTGGTAAAAATGGAACTGCCCACAGCTTTTTGCAATTCATGCCATAAAGAAATGGGGCCTTCAGAACTCTTCCACTGCAAGATTCCACAAGAGGCCTCTTGCATTAGAGAACTGCTTATTCGGGACATTTTGATTTGGCTGCTCCTCTGCAGGCAGCAATGACTAGAATACCTAATGCGGGAGTGGGACAGTTCGTGCTGCATACCACCCCTCAGAGCCTGCCACTAGCATCTCTCACAAAAAGGACTATACTCATTTTGATCTCATGTTACAGTGAGTTAGTTTTAAGAGAACATGGTTTAGTTAATTTCTTCCCCAGACTTTATTAATCACCCACAGAAAATATGGATTCACCCACTTTCCTGGAGTTTCATCCATGCAGCTATGCCCCTGATTCATTGGTGCACCGACAGGTCCTCAGTAGCACCCATCTACTTACTCATTCATCCATCCGTCCGTCCACCGTCTGCCCACTCACCCTTCTTCCACCCACTTGTCTATCTGTCCATCCATTATTAATTAAGCACCTACTACATGTAACGTACCCCCCTCTAGACATCTGTGCTCTAGTGACAAGCAAGGTGTGGCTGCTGCACACCACCCTCACATCCATCAGGGGAACAGGAGACTGGACATGGGACACTCAAAATGCTCTGGCCATGTGCTACCCCCTCCATGACTTTATGTGTGTTCTTTGGGAGCAGGGTCTTTGCAGATGTGATCATACAAAGATGGGGGTCATGTGATAGTAGGGGGGCCCCACTTGGTGACTGCTGTCCTTGTAAAAGAGGAAAATTTGGATTCCGCTTTGCTAATGCACAATGTGAAGGGTCGGATAGAGGCTGAGGCTGGAGGACACACACAAGCCACAAGACACACAGGACACTGGCACCACCAGGCATGGGACAGATTCTTCTCTGTAGCTTTTAGGCACCTGGTTTAGAACTTCTGGTCTCCACAGTGGTGAGAGAGTAAATTGCCACTGTTTTAAGCCCCCTGCTTGTGGTCATTTGTCACAAGCTGTATACTTCTAATCAGCTGGTGAAATGAAGGGAGCACACAGAGGTACCAAGAAGGCCCTCTCGAGGTAGCACCTGGGGACATGGGGTGTGCCTGAGTTCACTCCCTAGAGGCCTAGTGGGAATGAGCTCTGTGCTTGGCCTCTGCTACATTGAGCTACTGAATAAGGAGAGGAGGGGCCCCCAGGAGAGAGGAGAATGGGGCAGAGCAGATGAGGACCTGATGGAAAGGGAAGAGTAGGAGATCAAGAGCCAGGGACACAGAGGCTGTGGGAGGAAGAGGCCAGGCATGGCTGGCTCTCTCCTTCATCCTGAATGGCATGCAGGGCAGCCGGTACCAGGAGTCTGTTTTGAGCACGAGTGAGAAAGTACCAGACTGAGGCTAGGAAGAAGTGGTGGTAAAGCTCATGCATAGTGGGGTGCAACCTGTGAGCCAGTCAAGGTGCCTGGGTGGGGAGGCCAGAGGCCAGGCAACAGTCCCTGAGTTCATATGCCAGGGGAGGCAAAAGCAGCAAGGTACTCAAAGCCAGGACGAGGGATGAGAAGTGGGCAGGCTACAGGTGGGGATATTGGTCTTCTGAAAGGACATCTTTAGCTGTGTTGGGCCCCAAGGCCACCCTGGGCTTAGTGACCCTCAAGGAGCAACCACAGTGTGATGCACTGCCGGCTGGATTCACTGCCGGGAAGGACACGCTGCCAGCCACCAAGGGGTCCCATGGCCTGCTGCATCTCCCTATCAGCATCCTACACACATGAGTGACATGATCTCTGCTGGAGACACTCAGCTGCAAAGGTGCCACTGGGGGCTGACCACAGAGGCCCTCAGTATAGCATGGACCAAGATTCTAGGGCCCTAGAACAGGAACAGGAGAGCATGCCCAGTACTGACAACGTCATGGGCATAAACAGCTCAGGCAGAGTGACCACTTTAGCTGGTATGGTGGTACACCCTTGTAATCCCAGCACTTGGGAAGCTGAGGCAGGAGGACTACTGTGAGTTCAAGGGCAGCCTGAACTACGTAGTGAGACCCTGTCTTAAAAAACAAAATAAGAAACCCCCCAGAGTGACCACCTTCTCAAGGCAGGGAAGGGGGCGCAGAGCAGTCTGGCAGGCTGGCACCCGTACTGCACTCAGGCTGAGCTGGCAATCAGGCCTTCTGGGAATAGATAGCCTCAGGCCTGCCATGTGACCACCTTTCTGTGCAGCTCCCATGATCTGGACAGTCACAAACATGCTACTGAAGAAAATCATTCTGCAGACACTTTGACTTTGCAATGAATAGTACTTGAAGTCTCTATTTGTGTGGAAAAGACACTGACCTGGGGATGTTAATTTTTTAAAAAAAAATGTTGGAAAGAATTTTATGTCCTAAGAAAGTCTTCACACTTGTCACATCTTAATATTGGTAACGAGGAGGATGAGCCTACAGGAAAGGTGCCTGGGCTGAGTGACTTCGTCTGCCCCTAGCTGCTGCTCTCTGGGGCCAGTGAAGCAGGTGTTATTCACATCAGTCATGTTGAGATGCGAACTCACACACCGCCGCCACCACTCCCTCCACGGGAACAGAGCACCCCTAGAACTGTGGCTTTGGTCTCTATTTTCTCTTCTGCAATGCTTATAAAAACTCTGCAGCCTCTCCAGCAGCAGAGTGGCTGCAAGGCCAGGACAGCCCGCGGCTTCCAGCTGCTGCCCTGGGGGGATCTGGGGCAGTTGAGACTGCACATTCTAGCCCCAGCCACCCCGTCCCATGGTCTCTGCATGGCAAAAAATCTCTGCCTTTCCTGAGCACAACTGTGGCACCAGCTTCACTGTCCAGGTTCCATGTGGGGCTGTGTGGAAGCCAGGCCAACAGCTGTGGGGGCAGCTCCCCCTGAGAGCCTCGGTGGGTTGTTTCCTTTGTTATGCATATTGGTGGAAACAGGTATAAATACAGCTCACACTCCCATAGATTCATATATGTGCATATATATGTACATACATACATATATGTATATAGATACATACATATACACACAAACACAGATATGGAAGATTTTAAACTCTTCCATCAAATCCTGCACATGGAGAAACTGCCTTCTTAATGGCATTGATCATGTAGTCAATAAATGATAAGTGCAATTGATAAAGCCCTATGTCCAAGGCAGTCAGGTAAGCCACTTCCATTACATGTTACAAATGCTTGCCAGGGCCACAGTGCAAGGTGGACAGCTTGAAGTCAGGCTTGCTGCAGGCTTCTTCAACCTCCCAACCGACCTGTTCTCTGCACCAGCCAAGCTGAGTGCTAGGAAACAGGCTGCCCAATCCAGAGCAAGTAGAGAAGCCAGGCTGGGAATGTTCAGTAGCACCATTCTTTTACAATCCTGGTTACATTCAGTTTCCTAAGACACTGATATTTACTGAATGCACGGTTGCCTTTCAGTGTTTGCAAAGGTGACACAGAGACCATCAGGGCTGGATAAAGCTGAAGTCTTTGTAAGGCTGTGAAATGGAGTTGTAAGTTGCAGGAGCAACAGAAAGAGCTAAAGAGTGACAATGTGGCTGTGCTTTATATCCTGTGGCTAATATAAATTAATGCAAATGTGGAAGGAAAACAATAGCTATATTGTACATAATTAAATGCATTAACAAAACACAAGAGCATCTGAATACTAATATTTTTACAACACTTGGGCTTTGTGAGTCTGAATACAGTTATTTGTAAGGCACAGAGAAAGCATTTGTCTCCAAAGTAGCTTCTCCCAGCCAGTAAGAAGCCTGTGAGAAGCCTAAATTGGTGCATGTGTAGTGACGGGTGGGGCCAAGTATAGTTTAAATGCATCCATTAATATTGCCTTCAGCCAAGTTAAAGCACAGTGCAGGCCTTTATTTAGACTATATTTATGGAACAGAGCACTTGTTAATCTACCACAGCAGCAGAGAAACGCAAAGGGCCTTGATATTTGGGATGGTGTTTGCTGTTTAAAGAGCTCTGATGTCACCTGAAAGGGGCTCATCCTCCACTGCGCTAGCTCCCATCACAGGGCCCGGGGCCCTCTTTAGGCCTGCGGTCTGGGGCTTCCTGTCTACTTGTCCCAGCACGCACAAGTCAGCCAGCTCTGCTGCTTTCTCCTTTGGGATACTTCTTACTTAACAGCTACCTCCTTTTCATTTCAATATTGGGATATGAACCTGGGGACCATGCCCTGAGCATCACCCCCAGAGCTTTCACTTCTCATTTTTTTTAGTTTTTATTTTCAAGTCAGGTTCTTCCTAAGTGGCTACTTTAGCCAGGCTGGCCTTGAAGTTGCAACCCTTGGGCCTTGGCCTCCCAGAGCGCTGGGATCACAATGTGCACCCCCAGCCTCCTCGTATTTTCCTAACCATCTGTGCTGGGGTCACTGATTCACTGCTGTCACTAATCTCTCTCCTGTATGTTCCTTCTCTGACCGACCAGTCCTAGTCTACACATGCTCTGGGGTGCGCTAGGAGCACAGGAGCCCCAGGGAGATGACCGTGGGGGTGATACTCGGAGTGGTGCAGGTGAGAGTGGGGGCGTTAGAGACCAACAGAGATGGGAGCATGAGGCTTGCTCAGTCTTGCTGCTTACCAGCTAAAGCCCTTGAGCCAACCACTGGCCACATTGGATTTATAAAATGGGTAGGGGCCACGACACTCTCATCTTGGCTGTCAAAGGCTCCCTTCAGCGACAGTACACTAGTTTGGTGTAACATTTTCTGCAAATGTCAACTGGCATGTAACTGCCACGGTTCCCAGAGAGTAACAATAGTCTTGCCAAGTACATGCCAGGTGTTGTGGTGGAGCAGTTCTACATATCCTGAACAACCTCCAAGGCAGGCGGTCTCAGTAGCACTTCTGTTCAAATATGTGGAGACGGCCAGATAGTTCAGTGAACTAAAGTGCCTGCTTGCGCAGATGCAGGGACTAGGGTTTGATCCCTGGTGTGCCGTGCTGTTCCGGCCCCCGGACTGAGAATGGGCGGGGTGGCACGCACCTGTAATCCCAGTGCTTGGGAGGCTGAAAATAGGAGGATTACTACGAGTCCAATCTGTGTAGTGAGACCCTGTAGACCTTGTACTAAATAGATGAAATAAAAAAAACCCCCAAATATACAAAGTTTTCACACTACATGCAAAATGAACAGAAGCTTTATGGGTTGGGGAGATAGTTCAGTAGAATAAGTGCCTGCCTGGTAAGAGCAGGGTCCTGAGTTCAATCACAGGTACTGAAAAAACAAACAAACAAGAAAAAAAAACCCCATGGGAATGGAGACCTAGTAAATCGCTTAGAGACAGAACAGACATTAATTCTGAGTCTCCTACAGCCCCTCAGTTATGGGGTCTTCAGAAGAGTCCCACTTCAGGCTGCTGTACGCCTGGCACTCCTCCAGCCCACACCAAATGTAACTGCAGACTACTGATGGCCAAAACGCTATGGGTAACAACTACTGAACAGAGCACTGACCAGGAGGCGGGAGACTTACGAGCTGCCTGTTCTGAGCTCAGAGCTCAGCCTGGCTGCCGCCTGCCTGTGGGTGAGACCCTTGAAGCACTTTGTGGTCTCTGCACTCCCAGGGACCTGAAGAGAAACACCAAAACAAACAAAAAACAAACAAAAAAAACTACCAAGGACTGAGTTCAGCAATGCCAGCTACTCTATCCACTACAACAATCTGTTCAGCTGGCATTTCCCTGGAACCTTTCTAAGCACACAGCATAGTGACTCCTTGTCACTCCTCTGTAAGCTTCCTATGACCAGGGGATGGCATGTGTACTGCTGAGACACTGTGTCAACTTGAGAAGTTTAATTAAGTTTAATTCAGTAGAGAGCCAGGATTCTTGGTTTGTAAACATCCTCATCCTGTGCAAGAAAAGGGCATGGACATTGTGTGAGTTCTGCTGCCCCAGGCCCAGGGTAGCTTGTTTATAACATGAGGAGAGAGAGGCTGGCTAGGAGCTGCAGCTGCTGCCTGTCCTTTTGCTCTTCACTGTTTTCTGCTGCCATGAGCTGCTGCTCTCTGCCATGTGCCACTCTGCCTGGGAGTCAGCTGAGTGTAGACTGAAATCTCCACTAACTGTGAGCTGCTGTCTTGCTTGTTTTTGATCTTTGTTGATTTTAGTGTGGGTTTTTTTTTTTTGGTTGATTTTTTTTTTTAAATTTTATTCTGCATTTTTTAAGGGAAAGGGCTACAGGGTGTTCAGTGTCTCACTACTAGATTGGACTCAAAGTGATTCTCCCATTTACAGCCTTCCAAGAGCTGGGATTACAGGCTTGTGCCACAATGCCCAAGTCTTAGTGAACCCCAGGGGCAAGGCCAGCATGGCAGGCCCTGGATCGAACCTTTAATCCACTGAGCTATTTGGCCGGCCTTCTTTGAATTGTTTTTTTAATGTGAGATTTATTTTTTCTTTTTGGTGTTGAGGACAGAGCCCAGGGCTTCCACCTTGCTAGACAAGCATTCTACTGCTGAGCCAAATCCCCAGCCCCTACAAACTGTAAGCTAATTAAACCTTTCCTTCCTTCATTTTGGGTGTTGGGTATTTTGTCCCAGCAATGAATGAAAAGTAACTGAGACAGCATGATTCAGATTTTTACACGAGATAATCTCAAAATGGTGGTGACAAAGCGAATATTGTCTTATACACATTTTTATCATTATTTGACCTAGAGTGTATTTCTTATGTTCTATTCTATTGTATCAATAGGGGTCATAACCTACATGAAATTTTCATTAAGGCTGCACATGTGCATGCATATGTGTTTGTGTGTGAGAGACAGAGACACAGAGAGAGAGAGAGAGAGAGAGAGAGAGAGAGAGAGAGAGAAACAGAGACAGAGACAGAGACAGAGACAGAGACAGAGACAGATCCAGTTTACATTACCTCAACAGACCTCAGTGCAGCAAATCTAATACTTGGGTGGAGCCCTAGTTCTGCTTTGCTTTTAACAGTCAGGCAGGCAGTGGCAGCCAGCTAGTCTCTCTCCAAATCCCAGGCTTTGCCTTCCTGCCTGCACACCAGGAGCGGGCAGCTGCACTGCAGGCTCGGTGCCACAGTGCCAGGGATAACTGTGCAGGCTTGCTTGACCTCAGACCTTGCCCTGGCCTTACGCCTGTGGCCCGTTTGGCTTGGGCTTCTGCGCTGAGCGGTACTCGTGGCTGCCTTGCCTCCTCTTCGGGGCTGGCTGCTCACCTGCTGCACTCTGTGGCTGCCTGCAGTGCTTCCCCATGCAGGCTTGACCCACGCATGATCTGGCACCCTACACCAGCCATGGGAGACCAAACAAGCAAAGGACAGGCTAAGAGAGCTGGCAGTAGTGGCCCGGGCTCAGTGTGTTGGCAGCACCTTTCCAGGGTGCAGTTTGTGTTACAAGGTGAAGGTTTTTAGGGTAATAGAAATATAAAGCACTGACTTAGTAGTTGAAGCCCAGAAAGCCAGAGAGAAACAGAATGTAGAGGTCATCCTTTTTGCAAATACAAATCACACACTGAATTATAACAGAGAAGTTCCACAGATGAGGTGGGTCAGTGTTTTTTTTCATTACAGTTAATTTTTCTTCTATGTTTAGTATTTTTTTTATTTATCTATCTATTTATTTATTTATTATTTTTCCCATAATTTTATTGATAAACAAATAGCAATGAGACAGTTTCAAATCAAATT
>NDGN011437390.1:0-14700 GCA_002564285.1 Tympanoctomys barrerae
AGAATGCAAATGATCTGTCATGCACTAGACACCCAAAGAATCCAACTGAGGGCCTGGATCCCACGACAGTGTCCTCCATGAGTCCAGTTGGAGACCCAGAGCACACAACAATGTCTCATGCCAATCTGTATCAAGGATCTACACTGGGAAAATCCAAAGGTCAGTGCTGGAAGCTAGAAAGTCTGTCCCAGTGGAATGAATGATCTGTACCAGCAGGCTGAGGAATTTGCAGTGGGGCCAGGAAGCAATTCTCAAGGTAAGGACCAAAGCTCCCACAAAGAGAAGAGCATCCATTCTCAGCATCAGCAAGAACCTGAGCTCCTCTGACCATGAGAACAGCTGAGTTCATATCAAGAAAACCAGTGTGACAGTCTTCCAGGAGAATCAATAGCACATCCTCCTCCTCTTTAGTTCTCCTCTTATGCTATTTTTTTCAGGGTAGGTAAAGTATTTTTATTATAAATGGCAGGATCTAAAAATTAATTTGTGGGACTAGGGAAATAGCTCAGTAGAATAAGTGCTTCTCTGGCAAGCACAAGGCCCTGAGTTCAATCCTCAGTGCCACAAAAAAATAAAAATAAAAATAATAAATAAAAATTAATTTGTTACATGGACTAAGGTCAATCTGAGATGACTTCTTATCCAGCTGTGGGCACCAAAGGACACGGTGCCAGCCCTCATGGAAGGATGGCAAGGGTGCGGAGGAGACAGCCATGTTGCCCCTTCACTAGCACACAGTGGCTAGGCCCCAGCTGCTGGCCCCAGCACCGGTGCCACGCCACATTCAAGGGAAGAGGCCTCCAGTCTATGTGGTGAGGGCTAAACTGGGGCCTCCCAGGAGCCTCACACTTGAAGTTCAAGCTTTCTCACTATAAAGTATTGAAAGTATTCTCACTTTAAATTTCAGTGTTGTTCGGGATTGATAAAATATTTGTAATTTTATTTCAATGACAGCACAATTAATAAGTTGTGACCCAATTCAATCTATAAGTCTGAGGACAACAATCTTCACCATGTAGTAAGAGACCCATAGAACTGGGACAGGCCCAGTATGGGAAGAATGCACTAACCTGTGTTACACAGCAGCACTTGAGCCCCAGTGCTGCTGGCAAGTTCCTGGAGGCAAGGGGATGACCGTGACAAGAGAGCTTGAGGAGGCCCACAGACCTGTCAGGTCACCCTCCCGCCTCTGAGGAAGACAGACATCTCTGCAGCCAGGAATGTGCAGCCTAGGTAGCCCTAGGTCTCACTTTCTCATCACCATCTACTTAACTTTTTCAGGCTTCCTTTTTTTTTTTGTTTGTTTGTTTGTTTTTGTGGCTCCTTGAACTCAGAGCCTTGTGCTTGCCAGGGAAGTGCTTATGCCACTGAGCCATCTCCCTGGCCCCTTGAAACAATTTCTTTTTTCTTTTCTTTTTTTTTTTTTTTTTTTTTTTTTTCCTGGAATCAGAGATTGAACTCAGACCCTTGCGCTTGCCAGGGAAGCGCTTATTCCACTGAGCCATCTCCCCAGCTTTTTCAGGCTTTCTAAAGGCAGCATCTCCACAAAATAGAGCTATAGGAAGCCTTGAGCTCATGAGGTATCGAGGAAGTATTCGCTGGGCAAGCCCTCTCCTGCAGCCCAGAGAGGATGGGGACAGAACAATGGCCTGGAACTTGAGGTGGTGTGACAAGGGGACAGTGGCCTCCCTATGGGATGGGTGGGGGAGTGGCTGCAGAACAGGGTCCATTCACCAGGGCAGATGAAATTCCCCAGCTAAGTCTGGGAATATCTACCACATTTTTTTAAAGTAACCTTTTCCCTCTAAAACAGTGGGCCTCCACAGGGGATGATTTTGCCCACAGAGGGCATTTGGCAATGTCTGGGACACCTTTGGTTTCCTCTCTGGGAGATGGGTGCTCCAGCATTGAGCGGGCAGAGGCCAGGGTGGTTGCTGATATCCTCCAGGGCACAGGATGGCCTCTCCAAGGGGATCATAGAAATGCCAAGACGCCCTGCTGTAGAGGGAGTACTGTAGTGAGGATTTGGATGCAGCACGAGCCAAGGCCCTAGGAAGTGACAATCAGATCACAGCAAACACACTCCCTCCACCTCCAGCCCTCACGCATGGGTCAGGCCGCTGCCTTGTGGAGCAGACATCCCAATTCTCTCAGTGTTCCACAAACGTCCAATCAGCCGCTGGCAGTTCAAATTCCAGCTAATACAACTAAAGCCTTAGGCCTTTTCATCTTCATTCTCTTCTGAAAAAGCCATTGCTTTCTTCTCAGAGCCAGCACAACCCCAATTCCCACTGCCAGGAGGGCCACAGTGGCCGCCCCTCCAAACAGCTGTATAGACTTGCCCTTGGGCACAGGGAAGGCCTGCATCTCCTAGGCAGGGGATGACTCCCCACTGGGCCTCTCCTTCCTCCCAGGGGCCTCCTTTGCTCTTAGTGGTGCAGGGGACACCCCCTCGTCCACTCCCTGAGGCTCCACAGCTGCTGCTCTCACCCCTTCTTCTCCAAGCTCCACGAACAGAGATGTGGCAGGGCTGGCTTCCTCAATTGACATAATCTCTGTGTCAGGCTCCCTTGTCTGTGATGAAGTGGCAGTGACATGCAGAAGCAAGGGAGTGGGCAGGGGACACTGCTCGCAGCTCCCTGGCTGGCAGGGCTACAGCCCCAGCCACCTCTTCCACACCCTCAGGAATCTCTTCTTTCTCTACATGCACAATATCAGAGTTGGAAGAGTTGTTCTCACTCTTCTCTCCAGCTCCATTGCTATCCAAGCTTTTGATTTCTTCAGGATCCATTGCAATCTGCTGCCAGGACTTGGCCCAGAGACACTGGGAGGCTCTCTGTGTGCCAGCTCTGGCTCACTGACAGGGAAACAAGCAGGCTCTCTGACTGCCAAGAGATGGTCACAGCTGGAGACTCTGAGGGGCTGACCTGTCCAGAGTTATCTCCGGGCAGAATGCACATGTCCTTGCTATCTTCTGCAGCAATGCCAGGGCACTCCTCCTCTGACTCCAGACTGAAGCCAGTGCCCCAGCCACCTTGCTGAATGATGTACTCTGCTGCATGGTCCTCCAGATGCATCACACCAAACTGAAGCAGTGCGCTCAAAGGCTCTGTTAGGGTTTGTGTAGGTGTCCCCACAAAGCCTCACACAGTCCTGCGGCAGCTTCTGGAGTTTGTGATTGATTACTGTGAGTGTGAATGCTGCACCCGCCCTGGCGCAGGTAATTTGCATTACAATGTAAGGTAGGAAGGGAAGCTAGCTGCTCGAGCTGCTGCCACCCCTCCTTTTGTTTTCTTGCTCTTTGCTGCAGCCATGAAAAGCTTCTTTCTGCTATATGCTGCTATATGCTGGCCTTTGGAGCCAGCTGAATATGGACTGAAAACTCCAGTAACGGTGAGCTAAATAAACCTTTCTTTCCTTCATTTTGGGTGTCAGGTATTTGTCCCAGTGAGAGAAGAATAACTAAGACAGGCTCTTGACCATGTCTTGTCAACTCCAAAAGCATTCATTGTAGCAAAACCAGAGGCACCAAAATCTTATTCCAGCTGCTGGCATGAACTGCAGTCTCCAGAACACGTTCTGAATATGCCTGATAGGTCACTGGCTAGCTGCGGAGCACTTGCAATGCTTTATGCAGAGGCTCTTTCAGGTCTTGGGGCACTCTTTCTCCAAGATGGGCCAAGCAATCTTCTATTGAGCTTTCTGGGTTAGCAGGGCTGACCACGGGAGAAGTGTGATGACCAAAGCCTGTGCTGGAGAAGGCTTCAGAAATTGCTTTGTCCAGGGATTTTGGCTCTTCTTCAATTTAAGATTTAACTTCTAATAAAACTTCTGGGTCCCGAGATTGTGATGCTACATCTAGTTGAACACCTTGGGGTAAGGGAAGCTCTTGCTCCTGCAGCTTCTCCTGAGAGAAGAGTAGCTGAGAACAACATACTTTGTTTCATAGTGAAATCCTAGCAGCACTGTAGTAGAAAACACCATTGATTTGCCCGGCAGAGTTCCCCAGAGGTCTTCTTACAGTTGTGTCTGACCTGGCCCTGGCCCCTGCCCCAAAAGAGATGAAACAAGTGGCAGTGGCAGCAGCTGCTTCTGACAGGGTACCCCAGCAGCAGTGGCTGCTTTCACCCCTCCTTTTATGCTACTGGCAACAGTCCTCAGGTGGGCCTTCCACCCCATGTTGACCCTGAGCTAACCCACCACAGGGACCATCGTAAGACCAAAGTGCAGCAAGACAAGCATTAAATCCTGACCTCCAAGCCCACAAGTTGTGGCTTGGTGCCGAGTGGTTTGGGTTTCCCCAACCTGCAGCTGCTGGTGGTTACAGACCCCACAGCTTCTCTCTTGGACTGGCTTTGCTCACTCCTTGTACCTTTTCTCAGACAATCCACATTCCTGGCTTCTCCAATGTTCTGGGGTCTCCATAGTACCTCTGGCTCCATTCTCACAATGTCTTATCTTGCTTTCTCAGGGGCACTCTGCCTGGCTTTCCAGACTCTCTTCTGAGAGCTGAGTAGAATCTTCCATGACCACATAACTCTTGACTCCCAAATGCCTCTAAAACCAGCTCTCTGATGACACCAAGGTCTGCTATCAACTAAGCCCAGGGCTCCTCTGATCACAGCCTCAGGGGCCTTGGAGTGCCTGGATGGTTGAGCACTACGAAAGGAATCCCAAGAAGCCAATTCAACATAACCTTTCCCATCAGGGTGCCCCAGGGCTCTCTTCTCAGAGCAAAGTCTTTTGCTTTTCTACTGCTGAGTCTGAAGTCAGTCTTCCAGATTCCTCTCACACCCTCAAGGCATCTTCTCTACTGGCCAACACAAAGTATTCAGTCTCTTTTTAATGCCAATCATTTTAGCAACCAAATTTTCCTCTACTATATCTTTGCAGGCTCCAATTTTATTGGTGTTTCCTTCCTGGCCATACTAAAAACTTTTCAAATCATTCAGCTGTACTCTTTGCTCTTGATTTTTTATATAAATCTGACCAAGAGTCCCTTATAGTACTCATACCACAGCTTGAATTTTGGGCTGCCTTGAAGTTTTGTCCACCAAACTGATAAATCCATCCTTCTTAATCTCAGCCTCCTGCAAAGTCTGAGGTCAGGAGTCAGAACTACCTAAGTTTTCTCCCAGAGCATAACACACAGGACCCAGAGTTCAACCAACAATGATGTCCTTCCCAGCTGAGAGCTCCTAAGTCTGGTCTTCACTGGCTGTTATCAGCATTGTTCTGAGCTCTGACCAGAATGTCAAAACAAGCTTGGCTTATAGTATTCGATGGCTGCTTCTCCAGCTTGCATCCAAACTCCTCCTGAGAACCAGTTTCAAAATCTTTTTCTTTTAATTTTATAGAAAAAAGAACAATACTTTATAGTAAAACAATAGAATAACAATAGTGAATTGTGTATTGTTATCTTTAATTACTGAGTATAAATTATGAGCTTAAAAATTTCTCCATTCAGTATTAGCACAAACCTTACTTTTCAATGAATTATGAGACACTAGTTGTATAACTTGTTTTTTCCCCATTTCCCTTCCTTCCTTTCTCCTTTCCCCATCCTAATTTCTTTTTTCCTTTTGAACAATTTCTTCAAATTTCTCAATATGTATTATACGTTTTAGACCTTGTGTACTCTTTCAGTGTCTTACACTAGAGAGACAATACAATGTCTATGATATAGGGGAATGAAACTCCCAATTTGAAAGATACCTAGGATAAATTCCTGTTCTCTAAAGCTGACGAATTTTAGGAACAACAAATGTTAAGAGCAGAATATATTTATTGGGGGAAAGAAAGCTTCTGTCTAAGAGAGGGGCAGAAGGGGACCTAAGTGGGTTGCCAAGGAATCTACCTTTTTAAGGGTTGTATGGTACAAAACTATAAGGTGGGGCAGGTCTAAGGTGGAAAATCTGGAAATTTGCTATTTTGGCATAAGGTGGGACAAAAACTATCATCCACCAATAAGATTACAAGCATAACTGCTTAGGTAAAATTGATTAAATCAGGATCAAATGGGGAAGAGTCCTGTAGCAAACATGAACACAGAACAGGGGCTTTTCCTGTATGGGATTGGGCTAGTGACTCTTTCTGGCTTTTTCAAGGTGATTGATACCTATTTAGAATATCAGTCACTGATGGCTATGCTAGGGAGGTATGTGGCTGCAATTGTTTAATCTTTTGTCTTGAAGTCCAGCCCACAGTTTAGGTGCTGTCTCTTCCACAATTGCAAGTTATCTTGTCTTCCATATTGCGTCCTTTGAGGGCCTAGCCCTGTCTGACTGCCTACAATATTTCTATTTAATTCAGCTGCCTGTAACATTTACACACGACTCATTTATTTCACTTATGAGTATGATCTCAATTTGTGTTGATTTACCAATGAAAGTCCCAAGTTTATCCTTCCTTATGGCAGAATAGTACTGCATTGCATAAAAGGATCACAGTGAATGGATCACTTTTTTATCCATATGTGGATGGGCATTTGGGTTATTTCCAAGATTTATTTATAACAAATTGTGCTGCTATAAACATGAATACACATATATCACTGTGGTATGGTGTTTTCTATTCTTCCAGATAGATACCTAGAAGGGGACTAGTTGGGCCTAATAGGACCTCTAATCCTAGTTTATTTATTTGTTTGTTTAGAAATCTTGGCATTGATTTGCACAATGGTTCTACCAGTCTATACTCTCACCAACAGTGGAGAAGTGTTTCTTTTTTCCCCACACCAACATTTCTCCAGCCTCTGTTACTGATTGACTTTTTTATGATAGCCATTTTTCATGAAGTGAGATATAAACTCAGTCTTGTTTTAATTTGCATTTCTCAAATGACCAATGATGCTGAACATTTTTTATGTTTATTTGCTATTTGCATTTCTTCATCTGAGACGTGTATATTTATCTCAAATGCTCATTTTTTTATTCAGTCTTTGAATTTGAGGGGCCTAATTTTATTTCACATCTTTATATGTTCTAGATACAAGTCCTTTATCTCAGGGACAACAGGCTAAAATTTTTTTCCCACTCTGTAGGTTGTCTTTTTCACTCTCTTGGTGCTTTCCTTTGATGTACAAAAGCTTTGAGATCCCAGTTGTTGATTCTGTGAAGTATTTCCTGTGTGGTGTGAGTTTTGTTCATGAACTCTGCCTTATACCTGTATCTTCAAGATTTCTACCTACTGTCTTCTTAGTAAGTTTAGTGTTTTCATTTTAGTATTTACATCTTTGATCCATTTTTATTTTATTTTAGTGCATGATGATAGGCACAGGTCTAACTTTAGCCTCCAGCATGTGGAAAGCCAGTTTTTCCAGCACCATTTATTAAAGAGGTTATCTTTCTTTCTGTGAACATGTTTGGTCCCTTTGTCAAAGATAAGATGCCTGAGTGTGTTTGTAATTGTGTTTGTATCTTCTAATCTGTTCCATTGATCCTCAAATGTGTTTCTTTTGTATCCAGTACCATGCTGATTTTATCACAGTAGCTTTGTAGCATAATTTCAAGTCTGGAATTTTGATGGCTTTTACCTTGCCTTTATTGTCCAGGCTTGCTTTTGCTATTCTAGATCTCTTCTGATTCCAAATTAATTTTAGAAATGTTTTTCTGTACTTCTGTGGGGTATGCTATTGGTATTTTATCAGAATTGTATTAAATCTGTATAAAAATTTTAGGAGCCAATTTTTTGGTCATTTTCACTAAATTGCTTATTGCCATCCATCACCAAGGGATATCTTTCTATTTGAGAATGTAACTCCCAGCCTGAAAGGTACCTGTACCAAGTTCGTGTTCTCTAAAACCAAAGAAGGAATTTTAGGAACAACAGAGGTTAAGAGCAGAACATATTTATTGAGGGAAAGAAAACTTCTGTCTGAGAGAGGGACAGAAGGGGGATCCAAGTGGGTTGCCCATGAATCTGCAGTTACTAGGGATTTTTATACAGCAAAACCATGTAGTGAGTCAGGCCTAAGGTGGAGAACATGGGAACTCACTCAGGTGGGCATGGGTTGGGACAAAACTGGTCAACCAATAAAGTTATAAGCACCACTGCTGAGATAAAATTGATTAAATTCAGGACCAAATGAAACAGTCCCGTAGCAGGCGGGCATGAATATGAACAGGGTCTCTCCCTGTTGGGGTATGGGTTATAGGTTAGTGACTCTTTTTGGTTCTTATAAGGTGATTGATACCTATTTAGAACATCAATCCCTAGTGCCCATCCCTAAAGAAGTGTGTGGTTGCATTTGTTTACTCTTTTGTCTTGAGGTCTGGCCCATAGCAGAAGTGACTGTCTCTTCCAAAATTGCAAAGTCACTTTGTCTTTCATATTGTCTCCTTGAGGGCCTAGACTTGTCTGAATGCCTATAATATTTCTGTCTAACTTAGCTCCCTATAACAGTAGCTTTCTATTTTTTGATATCTTCTTCAATCTCTTTTTTCAGTGAACTGTAATTTGCAATGTATAGATCTTTTACTTCCTTTGTTAGATTGATTTCTAAGTATTTTATTTGAGGAGTGCTACTGTGAAGAGTGTGATTTCCCTAATTTCTCTCTCAGTGAATTTATTATTTGTGGACAGGAATGCTATTGATTGCTGAGAGTTTAATCCAGCTACACTACTGAATTTGGTTATTAAATCTACAAGTGTTTTGGTGGAGTTTTGGGGGTCTTCTATGTAGATATCATATCATCCACAAATGATGATAATTTAGCTTCTTCCTTCCCTATCCTTAATCCTTTTATTTCTTTCTCTTGTCTAATTTCTCTGACTGTTTCCAGAACTATATTAAATAGGCATGGTGACTATGGACATCCTTGTCTCATTCCTGATTTTAGAGTGAAAACTTTCAGTTTTTGACCATTTAATATGATATTAACTATTGGTGTGTCATAGATGACTTTTATCAGATGGAAATAAAGATCCTCTATTCCAACTTCCTACTGGGCTTTTATGGGTGTTGGACTTTGTTAAATACTTTTTCTGTAGCTATTGAGATGATCATGTGTTTTTTGGTTTTTGCTCTGTTAATATGGTGTATCACATTGCTTGATTTGCCTATGTTGAACTATCTCTGCATCCCTGGAATGAACCCCACTCGGTCATGGTGTATAACCATCTTAATGATTTGCTGCCTTCTGTTTGCCAGTATTTTACTGAGCATTTTTGAATGTTATGCTCATTAGGGAGAATGGCCCATATTTTCTTTTTCAGTTGGGTTTTTTCCTGGTTTTGGTATCAGGATAATGCTTGCTCCCAGAAATGATTGTGGAAGTATTATTTCCCTTTCAATTTTATTTCATAAAGAATTTCAACATTGGAGGCATTAGTTCTTCTTCAAATTTTTTAGAATTCAATAGTGAATCCATCAGGACCTAGGCTTTTGCTTGTTGGTACATTTTTAATTACATTTTTCAATTTTATTGACTCATATAGGGTTATTTAGAATTTTTATATTTCCTTGATTCAATTTTAGCAAATCATATGGGTCAAGAAATCTGTCCATTTCTTCTGTGTTTTCCATCTTATTCAAGTACAAGTTCTCAAAGTAAATATTGACCATCTTCCGGAAAATCTGAACCACACAGCCAGGTAACATCATAGCAACAACCCCACTTCCATGGCACCAGAATCTGCTTTAGTTACTTTCTTCATCATTGAAATGCAGTATCTGACGCTGCAAGTGTCACTAAATGCACAGAGTTGGAAAAGATGAACACAATCAGCTTTTTCGTGTGACACCATCCCCAGATGTGTAGACTGAACCCTAGGGAGGGGTCAGAGAGGGGTGAAAGTACTGTGCTGGTTATGGCTGTGTGTGCTTGTAACTGTAACTGTGTATAACGATATTCAGAAAAATGTCCAGACTGTACTTGACAGGTGACGTAAAGGATATTTTAGGAATTTTTCAACATTCTGCTTAGTTGTATAGTTTTCTCCTGACATGGAAACCTAACGCCCCCAAGATCTGCTCTCCACGCAAGGGCTGATGTCAGCAGGTGAGTGTCCCTCAGGTTGTCCCAGCGGGTAGGGTGGCAGGTGGGGAGCCAGATCGAAACCTGAGTCTTTCCTCTGGCGCGAGGACCCCGCGGCTTGGACAGTTCGCCCTGGACCCAAAGATTCGGGGTCTGGGCCCCAGTGGCTGTGGTTACACAGGCAGAGCACACCCGACAGTCTGCATCCCCGGGATGTTTGCAGCGGAAGTGAAAGGAAGATGTGAGTCTCATGCCACTTTTGCAGAGGCTCCGCGTGGTCTTCGCGGCCTCGCCCTACGTCTGTCCCATGCAAAGGTGAGGACAGCAGTCCTTGCGTGTGCGTGAGCGAGCGAACTGCGCACAGCCAGGCCTAGGACGCTCTTTCTTCCCTGTACTCTGCCTTCCAGGGGCTCTGCCCCAGGGCGGTTCGGGCAGCGCTGCATGCAGTGTCTCTGTGGGACAACAGGTGGCGCTGCTGCCCAAGAAGCAGGAAAAGGGAAAGAATGTGAGTTTTGGGAGCGCGGGTTGGCTAGGGTCCTGCAGGCCAGAACTGGGCTGGGGAGAGGGCCAGGCCTCTGGATGGTTTGTTTCTGAGGGCTTTCCCAGAGGCTCATGGAGACGCATAACCAAGCCCCAGCACTTTCACACCTGATGTACCTGAACCCCCACAGTTGCGCTACAGATCCTACCACGAGGAGTAATTCTTGCACGGGCTCATACTGCCCTCAGCCCTTCTCCACCCATCATCCCCTTCCACCTCCAGACAGCCATAAGGAAATATGACAATATGCTCTCCTAGTGCCAATGAGGAAACCGAAACACTGAGAGAATAACTGACTTGCCCAAGACCACACAGCCAGAGCACAGGAGATGGGTTTTAACTGCAGTCTTACTCTGAGCCATGGCTGCTCCCTGGCTGCTGAGACAGGCACACAGCTGTGCATCAACACGTCCTGTCACCCCACTACTCGCCTGCAGCCCACACACACACCCTCAGCTGGCCCTGTGTCACCTTCTCTCACCACCTTGGAAGCTATGCCTTGGGAGGGGAGGCTCCTCCGGAAAGGATCAAGCTGGTCACTCCTGTTTCCCAAGAGGCCCCCCTCCCTGCAGCTCTCAGAGGTCACAGGGGACTTCTTCCATTGCAGGGTCACTGCACAGGGGCAGGCTGCAGCCAATAGGGCAGCAGGAATGAAGCAAAGAGGCCAGCAGAAAACCATGGCGAGAACTCAGTTGTCGAGGAGCCAGGTGAGTGAATATGCAGTGGCTAGGGACTGCCAGTGCCCTTGGAGGTGGCAAGAGGGATTTAGACTCCCCATATGTTTTAAAGGATGGGCTGATGGGATTCGATGAACTTGGTGAGCATGAGAGGAATTGCCGTCATAAGTGATAAATTCCATTGCATATCATATCTTAAGCTATTAGTTATCAGATTAACCTAACCTTAGTGGTTCAAGACTACAACAAACACATGTGTCTCAAAGCCTTCCCAGGATCAGGGATGCTTCCCTGAGGCTGTTGTCACCCTCAGGTTTGATGGGGCTAGAAAGCTGGCCACCAGGTCACTTATGCACAAAGTGCTCCTCACAGTATAATGCCACCCTCCCGCAGAGCCAGCGAACAAAAAAATCGATGAGATACAAGCCACATCGCCTTCCCTCCTCTCACTGCACAAGTCACATTCTGCCACTACTAAAGTGTCCCAAGGCCTCTGTTCAGCGTAGTGGTCAGGGGTGGTGTGAACTGCAGGAGGTACAGTTCGGCAGGAGCCAGCTTGGAGCAATCTACCACAGAAGGAGAAATATTCTTTTTTTTATTGTGGTAATTAGGCATAAATAAAATTCACCACTTTATTTTTAATTGTACAGTTAGTGGCATAAGTAGACTCACATTGTTGTGTACCATCCAGGTCTAGAATTTTTTCATCTTCCAAAGTGAGACTGAGGCCTATCAAGCACCAGCTCCTCAGTGTGAGGCCCTGGCCCTTGGGAACCACATTCTACCTTTTGCCCTGAACTTGATGGCTCTGGGTACCTTTATAAGTGGACTCATGCAGGATTTCTTTTTGCAACAGGCCTGTTTCCCCTCATATGATATCCTCAGGGTTCGCCCATGCTGTACCACATGGGAGGATTTCTTTCCCTATAAGGCTGAGTTCCATTGCATGTCCCACCACCCTGGGTTTCTCTGGTCACCAATGGATGGACACAAGGGCTGCTCCCACCTTTTGGCTACTGTGACAGATGCTGCTATGGATGTGGCTGTAACAGAGATCTCTTCAGATCTCTGCTCCTGGCTCCTCAGGGTGCCTACCCAATAGCAGAGTGCTGGGTCATATGGCAATTCTAGATTTAATTCTTTGAGGAACTGTGCCATGATTTTCACAGCACCTTCCCAAGATGTGTCCCTGCCAACAAATCACAGGGTTCTGGTTTCTCTATAGCCTCACCAGTGCTGTTCTCCTTACTTTGGAGGCATCTTTTATAGAACAGTCATCCTGACGGGTGAAGAGTGGCTGTCATTGCTGTGACTTTTCCTAATGATTAGTGAAGGTGAGTGCCTGTCTGTGAGCTGACTGACTTTTTGGATGTCTTCAGAGAAATGTCTATGTGGTTCCTTTGCTCATTTCTCCCTTGAGTTGTTTCTCTTCTTGTTTTTCCTTTGTGATTCAATGCCCTTCAAGCTGAAACTGATTGCTCATTTTGACCCTCCCCTCTCTCCATCTCCTCAGCCCACACCAAACCCTGCCTTATGTGCTGGGGACATCACAGACAGGAAAGCCCACAGGTCCCTGCTCATGCTCCTCATTCTTTGGTGACACTAAGGTGATGCCAGGTTGGGGCAGAGTGGAATTTATATGTGGGACCCTGTAGGCTTCCTGGCACATTCTCAAAGTCTAGGACTTTCTAAATGACACCATTGGGAGAGTTAAATCTTCTCCTGATGTGCACTTCTCTTCAAGACCTGGCAGCACTGGCCCCTGGGCCTGCATCCATCTCGAGGCCCCTGAGGTACTAGCTGAGGCCTCTGTGACAACTGCCAGAGCCTCCACTCCTCTCTCCCCAAAGGTCCTGCGAGCACTGCCTGGAAACCACCTGCATCAGATCCCCACCTCAGGGCCTCATTTCCAGGACCTGACCTTCAAGGCAGGGCAAGCATGTGCCTGTCCCACCTGGCTTTGAGTTTTCCACGCAGGTTGTGTCTTGGCCTCCCCAGCGGTGATGGCAGTAGGGGCTGTGTCTATGCACTGTTGGGTGATAGCCCATGAACCCATAATAAGTGGATTGTGTCCTCAGACACAGCTGCCTGGACCCACCTAACCCATGGAGCAGCACAGCCTCCTGGCCTACCCGCAATGTGCTCTGAGCACTTCCTAGGACTGACAGTTGCCAAAAGCAACTAACACAAGACCTGTTTTTTTATGTTTGTTCTTTGACAAGATCTTGCTATATAGTGAAGACTGGCCTTGAACTCACTTTGTAGCCCAGGCTGGCTTTGAACTCTCAGCCATCCTCCTGTCTCAGCCTCCTGAGTGCTGGGGTTTCACTTGTGCACCACCATGTTCAGTTTAAGGCCTATTTTATAACAAGCCACTGTAGCTCCTATAACTTACTGAATACTATTGTGAAAGTGAAAAACAAAATAATCATATGTAAAACTAAAAAATCATAAGCTGTCTCAGCTACTCTTCTCTCACTGGGACAAATACCGGACACCCAAAATGAAGGAAGGAAAGGTTTATTTAGCTCATAATTACTTGAGGTTTCAGTCCATACTTGGCTGGTTCCAAGGCAGAGTGGCACAGGACAGAGAGAATCCATTCATGGTGGTGGAACAACAACAATGGCAACAGATAGAGTCTGTCTCTCTGTCTCTCTTATATTGCATTCAGGCTCTCAGCCTCATACCCATAATCTCAGCAGTACTAAAACGTATAATCCCAGTGGATTATTCATAATCCCAGTGGATCATGAGTTAATCTCAAACTCTAGAAGTCCATGCCCCATGACTGCATGAGGCTTTGCAGGGACAACTAGACACAAACCATAACATAAGCCATGTATGTATTTTTTTTTTGCTATGTATATATTTAATCCTCAGAGTAATACTATGATCAGTACATACTTATTCAAATGGCTATTTTCTTTTTACATTGACAATACTACATGCTGAGAAGAAAGAAAAACAGCACCGCTACATTGAAAGATAGCTTATTAGTTTATAAAATGATAAATGCACTTACTGTGGGACCTGGTAATTCTCCTAGGTGTCAGCTCTAGAGAAATGGCAGCTTGTGACCACTCCAGGACCTGCCCATGAATGTTTGGAGCAGCTTTCTTTCTTTCCTTTTATTCTGTTTTATGTATTTAGTGCAGGCTCTAAAGGGTCTCACTACACAGATCAGACTCCTGTTTTCTGCCTCCTAAGCACTGGGATTGCAGGCATATGCCATCATGCCCAGTCTTGGAGCAGCATTCTTTATAATCACTCAAACTTGGAAGGGACCCAAATGCCTTGCAGTTTGCAGAGAAATCAGTTGTGCTGCATCCTGCTAACCTTGGCCCTGCACACCTGTAAAGAGGAATGCAGCCCTCACACCTGCAGGAACGTAGATGAATCTCAAATGGGTCATACTGAGTGAAAGAAGCCAATTCCTGGACCAGCCAAATAGCTCAGTGGATTAAAGTGCCTGCAAGCAGGCGCAGGGGCCAGGGGTTCAATC